>RWGY01000058.1:0-118703 GCA_007726485.1 Eragrostis curvula
ATCTTCGAAGACTGAGCCGGCAAATTCTCCAGATTCCGAAGTCACCACTGGCGCCTCGCTGTCGACGGCCACGTCGCCTACCGCTGAAAGCACAATGCCGTTAAATCCTAGAAAATTCGCTCCCACCGGAGTCAAACCCAGGACCTCAAAGGTGCTACTCGGATGTCTTAACCACTAGGCCAAGACCCCTTTCACATAAAAGTGGTGTCTTTGAAGCTATATATAATGGCTGAAAAAGTTGCGTTGCTGCACAAATTTGTTCTAGGATTTATTTCATGGGAATGCCCCAGCTGAACACACTCTAACCTGGCATTTTTCTTCCAGGCCTCCAGATTTTGTTCCGATGACCAATCTAACCGCAGCTGAACACACTCTAACCTGAACACACTCTAACCAGTTTGTTCTGAACACACTCTAACCGGGAACACACTCTGCCGGAGAGGGTTGCCGCCGGCCTTGTTCCGATGGCGAACACCTTCCTACGGATGGCCGGACGCAACACCGCCACCGCCAGAGCCGCCGATCGTCGAGCAGCCTGTCCACCGACATTGTCATTGACCATTTCTCCTGCCTGCCATCGTCGGACAACGACACTCGCATTCCCGGTCAAGCGGCCCCTTTCGTAGCCTATTCCATTGCAGACGAGGATGCTCAAGGAAACAGAGCGATGTCAGGTTTAAGAGCCGAGCGATGCTGATTTTCTAAGAATCTCTGGAGCAAACACTCAGGAAAAGCTTGTCCTGCTGCTAAAATGTCTTGTAATTCCTGGGGCGGCTAGACCTAAATATTTCTATGCCAAATTCTGAGTTCTGAGAACACCGATATCAATGGGTACATTATTTTTCACACTCTGCAAGTACCCTGAGGCTTGAACATTCGCGGTAGTACTTGTCAAACTTGTGAAACGTTACTGGCATTTTCTTTGGAAACAAAAGCTATGATAGGATATCTTTCTTTTTTTTGTATAGGATTATTTGACAAAACAGAATGGCACTAACCAAATCATAAACAGAATAGCCCTATGCCAAAGAAAGACAATAGAGCAACTTCAATTTGTATATGGAAGAGATGAAACAGGTAAAAATTAAGGCAACAGCATACATAAATCAGCAGCATTCTGTGAAATGATCAGAATATGTGAATGGGAGATCTGATTGCTTTGCTCCAGTCTTGCAAGTGACAGGTACAGGTCTAAGCAGTTCTGCCCAGACTAACCAGACCCAGTAGGGCCAAAATGTAAATATATTAGCATTAACGGGCAATGCGGACAAAAAATGAAGTAGCTTCAGTATCAAGCAGCATGATAGCAATGGGGATAACGTCTTATCCAGCGTAGCTTACAGGACACAAGCATCGGTTGCAAGGTACACATGACCTAAACAAAAGTTCAGGGATACTACTCAGAACAAAGCATCCTGGAATTGATGGAAAGACTGCATATACGTTTCACACACCACACCAATCAGCCACATTGTCATTTGCATGGTACTGCTGATAGGAACAGATTTCTCACATTAATGAGGGAAAAGCCATGTCGCTGGTGCCTTCTTGCCCTTGAATGATCCATCGGGTATCGGTGAGTATGTCTCCCCATCACTCATGTCATATACTATGTATGAACTCGCCTGACTCTTCCAGAACCAACCTTCATCATCCACGCTTGTCATGGCCCAGTCTCTGCCATCATCCAGGAACGAGATACAGTTACCTTTCAGCTTGTTGTACTGAGACACAGAGACAGATCTGGAGTGGCTTTTGCTAACAAACAGAGCCCATTCATCACCCACGCTTGTCACATCTTCCCACCGCGATAAATGGAAGTCTGCCTTAAACACGTCAAATTTAACGCCTACTGGCTCAGTTAATCCACAACCACCATCAGATAGCTTACCAAAGATGGTTCTGGAGAGCAGAAGCAACGCACCATTGCACTCAACCAGGAAATGATCAATCAAAGAGACACCATACCGGATAAATCTATAGCCAAAAGACCTATTTTCAATGAGGCGCTCAATCCGAGAGATGTTTAGCTTGCCATTATCATTGTCCCCAACAATGATCACCAAAAGGTCCTTGGACTGATTGAGGGCATACAGCTTGCCTTCAGATAGCATCATCTCTATGATGATCCCTTTGCTGCCAAGTCTACTTACCAACCATGACTCGGCACCCGGTCGGCACAAAGCAACAGTTTTAAGAGGCCCAATGTCAACAATGGCAGCAATGAGTAATTCTGAGCACACGATTACCTTGTCTATCGCCATGCCAGCATCCATGTTCAATGGTTCTTGGGGCATTTCATCCTCCGGGTTGACACGGCCATTGATAATTTCCACAGGCTCGTCAATGGGGCAGAGAGATGACAGGTTAGGCAATGTCAAGGTAATCTTGGAGAAAGGATTCTTCACGAAGCAGTTGCCATCATGGAGAAAGACAAGCCATTCACCGCAAGAACTGTGATAACTCACAGTACTTGGGAACTGGTAGGATTCACGGTGGGGTAAGCAGAAAAATGTACCATCAGGGAACGCTAAACATGGCAAAGGCTTGGGCAGGCAATGCTGCGTTGAGGACAAGCTGAAGCTCCAGTTGCGGCATACACACCCAAAGCGGACACGGTCAGAGTAGGCAGGGAGGCGGCAGAGGACCAGGCCAGCGAGTTCTGTTGGAAGATCAGACCATGATTGCAAATGATCTGCCTTTGCCATCTTGCCAAATGGAATCTGCTTCAGGAGAAAAGAAAATTGTGAATAAAAGAGTGCAATTTGGTGCTTGTACCATTGTAAAAGAAATCAGGGAATACAACCAAAAAACAATTATGGACAAAATGGCTCTATGTTTGATACACAACGGTTTACTTGTGGTATCTTGGATTTGTCCTGACATAAAAAGTGATTTGGTTGTTTTAAGTGATTCGAGCTGCTCCTGCCTCACTAATATCTATGCAGATGCTTATTTTAATGTTGTTTCTAATAAGTGACTTTGTTCGTACACAATGGGCTTGAGATATTTCCTACTCCAGTCATCACACGTCTCTCTTGTCAAACGATCCACTACACAATCCATTCCAGAGTGAGCATGATAGTCACTGTTGTCAGTGACAGACCAGAGCATCAAACAGCCAAGCAGCGTCGGGATAAATAAACAAGATGCCCTGATTTGAGCATACTCTCCCCCACATTTCCGAAGAAAAGAAGGAAACAAAGAACTATATGCCCATGTTTGGGATGGTTAGGGGAGAGCCGACCAAGATCAATTTGGTACCCAAGCGAAGGCGCCTTTGCTAAAGGATGGGCCCTCCGAGTCCAGCTTATACTAGCCAACTTCCAATTGGAATTACCTAATCAATTACCGCAACGCAAAATACAGAGACCAAAAAGCTCCAGGCTTTGGTAGCCAAGAGAAGGGTGGTCCAAAACCCTAAACAAATTCAGAACGAGAGGAAGTAATAATGAACAAAGAAAATGGGATCAGGCAGCACACAATCAAGACTGGTTGGATCCTCCGTGCTTACCATGTGGCTTGGGGTGGTGGACGGCGACGTGACGCGAGGGCGGTCACCGGCAGCGGCAGGGCAGGGGACAGCGAAATGGCCTCGATCCGTCAGTAGTGGAAGCGAATCGACCGAAGAAGAAGCGGCCGATGCGGAAACTGGGCCGCAGTTTATGGGCCACCGGCATGCAATGTCTGGGAATTTTTTTTTATTTCTAATCGATTTTTTAATTATATTTTTATTAATAACCGCCTGTTTCCAAAATTTGCAGAACTAGTCACCTAGTCGCCCGACAAAGGGGCGATTAGGCCTTGTCACCCGATCAAAGGGTAATTTATGTCATAATCGCCCTTAAAAAGGCGATTACGTGTCGGTGGGGCCTAATCGCCCGGACAGCGGGCGACAAGACCCTAGTCGCCCTTTCAACGGGCGACTAGGCTACTGTAGCGAACTTGCTACTGTAGCAAATTTTTATTTTTCAAATTCAAATTTAAATTCGAATTAAATTCAAATATTTTATATGAAACCTAACGCTAAAAAAAATATTGATACCACTAAGGAAACAATGCATTTAGGTAATTTTTTCTTAATTTTTAGAGAAGATTAAGATGGTCTAAAAATTCAATTAGCGCTTAACAGCTAGCCTGATTCAGAGATTTTTAGTTTAAAACTACCAACAACTTTTGGGTTGTTCTGTGTTAAAATGGTTGCATCAACATATTATTCACCACCATTAAAATCATCATTGACTTTAGATGTGTAAAAGTATTTTTAATTTAGATTTTGGAAAGCTTAGTTGTTAACGCAGAAAAATTCAAAAAATAAAAATTTGCTACAGTAGCAAATTCGCTACAGTAGCCTAGTCGCCCGTTGACAGGGCGACTAGGGTCTTCGCCTGCTGTCCGGGCGATTAGGCCCCACCAACACCTAATCGCCTTTTGAAGGGCGATTATGGCATAAATCGCCCCCTGATCGAGCGACAAGGCCTAATCGCCTCTTTGTCGGGCGACTAGGCGACTAGTTCTGCAAATTTTGGAAACAGACGGTTATTAATAAAAATATAATAAAAAAATCGATTAAAAATAAAAAAAATTCCAATGTCTGGCCATGGACACTGAACCCATGTGCTCGCCCAAGCTTATATCACTGGCTCCGTTACGGAGCTGTTGTCCAAACGGGCCGCCTGGCACGGCACGGCCCCAGCATGAAATAGCACGGCCCGTATAATTTCGGGCTGGCCCGACATGTAATTCTTAACGGGCCGTGCCGTGCCGCCCGTCGTGCCACGCCCTCGGCCCACGGCACGGCACGAAATGTTCCAGCCGTGCCGGGCCGTACCATTTAGCACGCGAGCACAAACAAACATCTCAATTGAACCAGAAAAATTCACAGAAAATTCAAATTTGAAGTCGACAACCAGTAAACTGCACATAAAATTCCACAGCAAATATGTAGTCCACAACCATAGTGTTGGGGGATCGAAGGTCTTGATCGACTCGGCGAAGCCCTCCAACGAAGAGTGTATGATGATTGCGTTCTTGCGAAGCCCTCCTGGCGTCTTCAGCGCTCGGATTGTTCCTGGCGAAGCCTTTTCGACACCCCGAAGTCCTTGAGTTCCTCGGCGAAGCCCTCCTGAAATATCCGCGATGCTGGACTTGGTTCAACTGCCCAGGCTGTTTCTCGGGTCTTACGTTATATGTTGTTCCGAAGCCCTCAATCGTCCGCGGTGCTGAGCGAAAGGGTTGAGGGACGACAAAGAAAAGTGGACAGAGTAAATGATGTGTCTTTGGCTCGAGGCCCGAAAAACAGATGTCATTACAGGAGCTATTCCCTCCATATTTATAAGGAGCGGAAATGCCAAAATTACAGCGATGCCATTGGGCAATTCTGTTACGTCTCCTAGAGTTTAGGCTTTAGACTGACTCTTGCTCAAAACCCTTCGCTATGTCTCACGATACCTTCGCTTGGTAACAAGTACCCTTCGCATGATTCAGGGAGCCTTCGGCATTAACTCCAACATTAGCCCTCAATTGTTGATGTACTTTGGTAAAACCTAGGTCAGAAACAATTATTATTATAATTAAGATTATGTCGTGTGCTCTCCTGACTCATGCACGTGCTTGTCGTTTTCGATCTGTACTTTTTTCTCGATTCTCGATGCTCTGCTTAACTCTATATATATCTGTAGTGATTGCCTTGTTTCCTCGCGCTATTTTCGCTTTTGTAAGCTCTTGTCTTCACTGTTTTCGCTTTTACTCCTGCCTTCGCACCATTAGAGATCTCTTTCTCGCATTCTTTTTCAAGATGCCTAATGATCGGAGATCCAGTGAAGAAAATGTTAGGAAGAAAGCGAAGGTCCATAAGTCGTCTTCCAAGGATGGTTCTGATAAGGCTGTCAATGAGGTTCGTCCTCAAATGACTAGTGCCGCCGCTGCCTCGGAGCCCCCTTCGAAGGCTCCAGTTTCTTCCTCGAAGGATTCAGCAACTCGGTCGGTTTCTGATAAACCAGCCATGTCGTTTCGGCCTCCTAAGGTGTATAACTTGATAGATGTTATTACTGGTTCGAAGGGTGGAAATCAGAGTTCTGCTAAAACTTCGTCGGTTTTAAAAGAAACTCCTTCGAAGAGCCTTGCTGGTCCCGCGAAGGGTTCTTCTTCTTCAGTTGACGCTGGCAAATTTATGGCTTCTGAGAAGGCCAAGACCCAGGACAAAGGTGCGAAGGCTGTTGCGACCGCACCTAGTTCTGCTGGATCGAAGGCTAAGATCCAGGACAAGGAAGCCGAAGCGGGTGTAATTGTGCCCGTCGCACCTGGATTGAAGGCTAAGATCCAGGACAAAACCCAGGCTGGCGTTCATGAGGCTTCGGGTGAGGCCCAGATTCAGGACAAGGCTGTGGGTGAAGGTGCTGTTTCGAGTTGTCACCTTTCATTACTTAATATGTCTGAGCTTCGCCAGATGGCTGCTAACTTGGGGACTCTTTCAGATCGCTCTGCGGTTCAGCTTCCGTTAGAGCCTTATGTTCAACCCCGTGGTATTCTTAGCCCTTCGGCAGGTGGTGAACTTTTTCTACATTCTGTTTTTGAGGCGATGCAAGAGGAGTTTCTCCCTTTTGACGTGACTTTTGATTCTGTTGAAGCTGCCGAGGTGTCTTCGCTTGCTTGTGACGAGGTTCCAGCTAACACCTTCGTCATGAGTGCTAAGGCTGCTGAGCCTTTTGTTGCTGCTGCTAACAGGATTCGGCTTCCCCAAGTGGAGGAAGAGCTGATGTCGCAGGGTGGAGATACCCTGTATAAGTCTTTATTGTCTTCACAAGTGAAGGTGAGTTGTCTCTCTTCTTCTTTTTTTGTACTTAGTTAATAGCCTTGTTCGCTCTGATTTCTTCTTCTTTTTGGCGGACTCTCGCTATTATCCATGCTTCCCTTCGCCAGTATCGGGAACTATCGAAGATGAAGAGTGATCGTGACACTCTTCGCAAGGATCTCGCTGCCCTTGAGATGAAAGTCAAGGAGAAAGAGGATGCACTTGCTCTTTGCGAGAAACGCTTGGCTGAACTTGGTTCAGAGAAAGAGGTGCTCGTTAAGTCCGCCGAGGAGTTTGAGGCGAAGGTGGCTTCTTTGGACAAGCAGGTTGAAGACCTGGATGCGTCCCTTGCGAAGGCTGCAAAAAATAACGAAGACCTCATTGCCAAAATTGATGCTGCTGATCAAGAGCTTGCTGGTCTTGTAAAAGC
This sequence comes from Eragrostis curvula, assembly GCA_007726485.1. NCBI lineage: Eukaryota > Viridiplantae > Streptophyta > Magnoliopsida > Poales > Poaceae > Eragrostis > Eragrostis curvula. The sequence goes on from RWGY01000058.1 coordinate 7,224, forward strand.
TGAAGAGCTTCGACTGGCTGACGTTTGTGGTCAGGTTCGAGATGCCCTTGTTTCTGTTGGGGCAGCACCTGATTCACCACCAGAAGATGCTTCGATTGAGCATTACCAAGGTTGGCTTACTGCCAACATCCCTTATGTTATTGAAGCCTGCAGAGCTTTTTCGAAGAATGCTGTGCAACTTGCTGTTCGGGATGTTCTTCACTCGCTCGAAGCTGGGGGAGTGATGCCTTGGCGAAGGCTGTCGAGGACTCTTTTTCTTTTGCTACTACTGATAGCACGCCTCCTGCTCTGATCGGAGCCCTCGTCAAGTTTGGTAATAATATTGACGAGTCTTTCTGGAACAGGGTTCTTTCCATCGGCCAGCAGCCTCAGAGTGAGGTATAAACTCTTTTTTGTTTGATTTGTATGGATGTTACCCCTTCGGACTTGTATTCGCTGAGAATGTCGTGAAGACATGTGTTGTAAACTCATTATTGTTTGTACTTTTAATATTTGTTTGGCTTTGGATTTTTAGGATTCTTCTGACATTTCCCTGAGCGAGTTTGCCACTCCGAAGGTTTCTTCTGTCATTGTGTCAGAGAAGTGTGCTGCTCCGAAATCTTCGTCTGACGTTTCTTTGAGCGAGTTTGCCACTCCGAAGGCTTCTTCTGACGTTGTGTAAGGGAAGTGTGCTACTCCGGAGTCTTCGTCTGACGTTTCTCTGAGCGAGTTTGCGACTCCGGAGCCTTCTTCTCATAATTTGGCTCGTAGTGAGCCTCCAATTAAGATCTTCAGTTCTCCTTCGGATATTGACCTATCTAGCGAGTCGGACTCTTTGTCCCCCGTCGAAGGGGGTGAAGGTCCCCTCATTTTTCCTCCAGGAAGCCTTGTGGCTATTGGTAGAGTTTAACGCCCTGATGATGATGTTTTCGAAGGGCATCGAGGCTGCACAAAGCGAAGATCTCGTGGACGCTGCCCTCGTGGCGGTTCTTCGAGCAGTCGTGGTACAACCAAGAAGAAGAGTAGCGGCCCTCGCCGTCGTGATCCTCCTGTTTATATTGAAGACCCTTCTTCGCCTTTCGACGCTGCTTCGCATGTTGAGCGAATGATTTCTTCCGGGGTAGTAGATCCCGTTTTTCAAATGCCTTATTCGCCTTCGGGCGGATATGACATTAACGAGTTTAGCGTTGTATGTCAGATGCTATTAGAGTTAGGTCTTATTGTAAAGCAACAGCCTGACGATGGTTCTCCTTGAATGAATTATGCTTTTGAGCTATTTTTTGAAGAAATCCTCTTCGGCTTGCTTCGCTCTAGAATAGGTTTCTTTAATATCCTTGCGAAGCCTCTGCTTCTTGCGTGATGACCTTCTATTTTCTTGTGAAGATTGAAGTTTTCACGCTTGAAACTTGAGTTTGGATCTGTGCCCTGCGAAGGCATTCTTTGCTGAAATTTTTTTTCCAGTCTTCGGGAGAGATTATGCCTTCGCTTGGGCTTTTCTCTCATACGTCTTAGCTTTTTTGTGATATATTTGACTCTGAGGCAAGACTTTAAAGGAAAAGTTCAATTCCATGATTCGTCTTAATGCCTTCGATTTGTAACCTGGGGGCTTGGTATCATCATTTTTTTTTAGGATATAAGCCCTCGAATTTGGGATGTACCCAATTGGTTTACCTTTCGCATATTCTTAGATTTTTTCGTCCGATTTTCCTTCGTTCTAGGCCTTGGGCCTGATGGTTTTTAGCCGGTGGCTTCTCACTTTGAGGCCATGGCTTTGCTTGCTTGTTCTGGTTTTCCTTTTTTTGGATTCCAGATAACAAGTTTTCGTGATACTTTTGTATCTGAAGGGTCCGTGTTATTTTTTTATAACACGTTACCTCCGAGCTAGGTTGCACCAAGTTCTGTTTTGGTGTACCCTTCGCTTTGCTATAAGCTTTCTGCCTGATATTGTTTGTTAAGCTCGTGGCTTTGTCTTTTGATAAGGCTCCTCTGCAAATTACTCTGGAATTTTTAGAGGGCAAAAAGTAATTATAAAACTGTGATACAGTCTTAGAGGGTGCCTCGTTAAAAAACCTCACACCCTTCGCAGGGCTACCCTCGTGAGGAAAAAGAGCGCACCCCCCGCATGTCTTTTATGTTTTACACATAAGCGATATTCGCTCTACCGAAGAGTCGCTCTGTTGACTCTTGGTAGTAGCAGTTCATGAAGTCTTGCAGCATCCTCGCCGAGTTCTTGAGGCCGAAGATCTTGTAAGCTGGTATATCTTGCTCTTCTCTTATGAGATGGATATTCTTCCTTCCAGGAGTTTCATTGTCTTCGATGGCTCTTGCTTGTAGCTGATCCCCGAAGACCCTAATCACGGAGATTGGTCCCGGAATTTTCATGCATAGATAAGCTTGATGTATGACAGCTTTGAATTTGTTAATTGACCCTCTCCCGAATATTGCGTTGTAAGGGTAGATGAGGTCAACCACATCGAAGATCACGTCTTCAGTTCTTGCGTTTTCTCCTTCTTTGAAGGTTACTGGTAGTTCGATTTTCCCCATCGCTTGAATTATCTTTCCAGTGAAACCGACCAAAGGAATTCCTGCTGGTTGTAGAGTTTCGTTTTCTAGGTCCATTCTTCTGAGAGTTGAAGCGAAGAGGATGTCAACTTCCCCCATCGATTAATATTCTGAGGACATCGAACCCCTTGATGTTTGTTTGGATCACCAACGGGTCTGAATGTGGTTGATCCAAATTTCTTGCATCTTCTTCTCCGAAGGTTATATCAACATGAGACCACCTTGTCTTGACAAAAGGAGTCCCCGAAGAAACGTGTTGAACCCTTCGCATGTGTTCTTTCCTGGCCCTTCTTGAGTCTAGCTGCTGTGTGGATCCTCAGGTGATGGCGTTTATTCTTTGCCTTCGCACCTCGCTGTTGGCTTCTGATTGCCTTGCATTGTTTTGATGATTCGTTTCTGGTGGTTGTGGTAGCACAGCCAAACTTTGTGGTTGATGATAGGTGTGCTGTTGTAGTTGCTGCGAAGCTTCTGTTGGGTAGTTGACCACATGATTTACAAAATGCGAAGGATAGATTGAACGAGTGTTGCTTTGAGACCAATCTTCGCGAAAGTTGCCCATGTGACGAATGGCTTCTTTGCTTCCCTGTTTGCCAGCCAATTCTGTTTGTACGACTGGAAGTCTCGGCACTGTTTAGTTGTGTGCCCTTTACCTTCGCCGTGCAGTTCGCAAAACACGGTGCGGGAGTTGGATTTGTTGTCACTGTCTCTGCTTCTTTCCTCATGATCTTTGTCATGGTTGCTTCGCCCTTTTCTTTTTTCGTCCTCTCTGGTTCTCTTCTCATCTCCTCTTTCTCTCTGTTTTCGAGATTGTGTACCCTTCGACTGCTGTGGTCTCTGGTGTTTTCTTTGTTTTCGTCATGCCTTCGATTTCGGCTTGATTCTCTGTCTTCTTTAGCTTTTTTCTCGTCTCTTTGCTGCTGAGTTTGCTTCTTTTCATCGTCCTTCTTTCTTCTAAATTCATCATCTGACCTTGCATACTTTTCGAAAATGTCAAGTAGTCCAAAGATTGTGGTAGGCTTCTTCCTTGCCAGCGAAGAGTGGAAAGGGCCAGACCTCAGTCCTTCCATCAAGGCATCAATTACCGTGGAAGCCCCTACTCCTCTAGCCTTCGATTTGATCTGCATAAATCTCTGCATATATTCTCTGAGGCTTTCATCGCTCCTTTGCTTGCAAGAGAACAATTTTCCTTGATGCACCTCTTCAGCTTGGAAACCCTGAAAATTGTTTATGAACTCCTTTCTCAACTCGGACCGTGAATTGATTTATCCCGGTTCTAAGGTGGAGAACCATGTTTTGGCAGTGCCTTTAATTGCCATCACCAGTGCCTTCGCATATGTGGAATTTGTGCCTCCGTCGGATTCTACTGCAGCTTCGAAGGACATCAAGAATTCTCTTGGATCAGACTTCCCTTGATATGCTTTAATCTTTGGCATCTTGAAGTTGATGGGCCACGGCTCATTTTGCAATTCTTCGCTTAGGGGTGAATTTTCATTGAACATCGATGTTGGTTGAACATCTCTGCTTGTGCTGCTTACCTCGTAGACCACCTTCCCTTCGTTCTGCTTATGCGTCTTTTTTGGATGATTATGACTTAGCTTCTTCAGGTTGTTCATATCTTCGTTTACTTGGTTCAGCCTTTCATCTATTTCATCAATTTTCCTCTGTGTTTGCCTTATCTTCTGCAGCATATCTATCTTTAGCTTGTACTTTTTTTCTACGATTACCAAGCGTTTTTCCCTCTCAAACATTTCTTGCTCTATGATGCGAAGTCGTTCTGCTATAGAATCTGCTTCATCGTCTGCTGTTTCGTCACCCTCCGGAAGGACGTTTTCTACCTGCGAAGCGTCTCCGATGTTGTTTTGTATTCCTCTCTGAGCTTCCTCCTGCCTTAGAGCTTCCTCTTGTCTTGCAGCCTCTTCGGCTCGAACAGCTTTCTCGGCTCGTGCGGCTTCGGCACGTCCTTCTTGTTCTCTGGCGACTTTGGTTTCTTCTTCTCTAGCTTGTCTTTCCTTTTCGATCTCAGCGCGCTGCGTTTTGGCATATATTGTCTTCGACGATCTGCCTTTGGCCATCTTGGGTTGTAAACGTGGTCGTGGTTTTGCCCCGCGAGACGGCGCCAAATGTTGGGGGATCGAAGGTCTTGATCGACTCGGCGAAGCCCTCCAACGAAGAGTGTATGATGATTGCGTTCTTGCGAAGCCCTCCTGGCGTCTTCAGCGCTTGGATTGCTCCTGGCGAAGCCTTTTCGACACCCCGAAGTCCTTGAGTTCCTCGGCGAAGCCCTCCTGAAATATCCGCGATGCCGGACTTGGTTCAACTGCCCAGGCTGTTCCTCGAGCCAAAGACACATGATTTACTCTGTCCACTTTTCTTTATCGTCCCTCAACCCCTTCGCCCAGCACCGCGGACGATTGAGGGCTTCGGAACAACATATAACGTAAGACCCGAGGAACAGCCTGGGCAGTTGAACCAAGTCCAGCATCGCGGATATTTCAGGAGGGCTTCGCCGAGGAACTCAAGGACTTCGGGGTGTCGAAAAGGCTTCGCCAGGAGCAATCCGAGCGCTGAAGACGCCAGGAGGGCTTCGCAAGAACGCAATCATCATACACTCTTCGTTGGAGGGCTTCGCCGAGTCAATCAAGACCTTCGATCCCCCAACACACAGCACACACAACAAAATTAGCCAAAGGATACATAGATTTAGATTAAGTTACAACTTTTGAGTTGGCTGCCTCATTAAAAACCCCGGCCATGAGAGGAAAAATAGTACAACTAAGCTCAATGTTCCAAAGTCTTACAAAATACAAAGTCCTTCAAATGTACAGGTCCAAACAGTTAAGTTCCTACACTAGCCACTCCCTCACCAGCAGCAGCAGCAGCAACATCACCATCACCATCCAAGTACAGATCTTCAAATGCATCTTCTAGCTCCACTTGGTGTTTCTCAATGCTGTGTTGTCCCTGTCTTCTCCAAGCTGCCAGTCTTTCAAGTATGTCAAAATCTACTCCATGTCACTTGTCAAGCTTCTCCTTCTTTCCTCCAGCAACTTGCCACAAAGACTAAAAACAGACTCTGAACTAATTGTTGAAACAGGAACCATTAGCACATCTTTAGCTAAGAGTGACAGGATAGGATAAGTATGTTTATGCTCATGCCACCAGTTGATAACATTAAATTCATCATCAAAGACAGAGATTGGGTCACTATCAAGGTACATTGTCAATTCAGAAACTTGTGCAAAAGAAGCAGATTGTAATGGTGTAGACTCATCACACTCAGATGCATCATCAGAACCATAAATCTTACCCCATGCAGTTTTCTTTCTTCCAGTATTTACCGGCTGTGATGGTCGCCTCAACCTTACTGCACCAAATTTGTTCTCATATGCAGCAAAAATGTTAGCCAATTCGTTACGAACAATGTTGAAATACTCAGAATAATCATGGTTAATATGTTTATGAAGAAGTTTCAATACATTGTTGAGCCTTTCAGCTTACCTCTAGGATCAAGAACAAATGCAAATGCATAAACAAGACGAATTTCCTGCCAATACTTGAGGTACTTAGTTTTCATAGGCAGCACACTATGTCTAAGCAATCTATCATTCTCATAACTGCTCAAAAGTCCAGTAATTTTAATCAGTTGATGCACAATCAGATTAGAAGTTGAATAGTAAACACCTGATAATGCAACATTAGAATCATAGGAACACTCAAGGAAATCAGTAACTTTCTCAGCAACATACCAATCATCAGGGTGCAACAATATCTAACCTGCATTAACCTGCTGCCACTGAACATTAATGAAGACAGAAAATGTGCTCCTATATAGCAGGAGGTGTTTCAACATTAAATATGTAGAATTCCATCTCATATCCATGTCCAAATTAAACTTTCGAGGTCTCACATCCATTGCAATGCAATATGACTTATATGCAGCAATGCGTTGGTTAGATGAATTCAGAAAAGAAATTGCAGTTCTAAAATATTCAACAACAGGCTTCAAACGCTTCAAACCAGATTTAACAATAAGATTAATTATATGACATGCACACCTTTGATTCAAGAAAACAGAACCCATATAACCAGAAAACAGTGGTGTCAAGGTGTTCATGGCATTGGAATTAGCAGAAGCATTGTCAAGAATAACTGAAAAACTCTATCTATCAAACCATACTCATCAATAATAGCATGAATGCGGTCTGCAATATTATCACCAGAATGGGAAACATCTATAAGCCTCATAGCTAACACCTTTTTCTCAAGCACCCAATCAGCATTAACAAAATGAGCAACAACAGAAATGTAATCTTTCTTAGCTTTACCGGACCAGATATTAGAAGTAATTGCAATACAAGAGACACTAGACTGCAAGCATTCAATCAACTTAGTACGACGTTCATTGAAGTACTTCACATAATCTCTAGTGGTAGTTTGCCTAGAAACATAATTGTACTGAGGATTATGAGCACGCTGAATGTAACGAATAAAAGGCTCGGTGTCACCAATCCCTAATGGCAGATCTAAAGCAGCAATGAAAGCACACAATTCCATACGAGCAACATCAGGATCATAATGCTAAAAACGTACAGAGCCATCAGGATTGAACTGAAGCTGGGTCTGAATCCTAGCAGAATGTTCAGTTTTAGCTAAACAAGTGTGCGGATGCCTCAATAAATGACCAGTACCACCAGAGGAACTAGCAGTTAACTCAGACTTGCAATAGCGACAGATAGCAGCATAAACGAAAGGGACATCATTTACCTCTTTGGTGACCGGATCAAAGTCTAACCATGCGCGTGACGTCCTCCTCGTGCCCCTCTTCGTGCCGTGTCGGTTCGTGCTCGCGGTACTTGCTCCGGCGTCGGAGTCGCCGGTAGGGGGAGTTGCAGAAGGGGTCGACGGAGGAGGCATGTCAGTTCTTGTAGTCGTGGCCGATCCCGTCGCTGCCGACCTCGATGTGGTGGTGGATCCCAGCGCGGATGGCCGCAGCGGGGTGGTGGATGCCGGTGCGGATGGCCGCGGCGGGGTGGACCGAGGTGCGGTTGGACGCGGTGTGGTGAACCCCGACACGGACGGCCACGGCGTGGTGAATCCCGGCGTCGACGGCCGCGGCGGGGTGTACCCAGGCGCCGTCGGCCTCGACCTCGTCGCCGTCCTCCCCGTCGCACTTGGCCACGCCAGCCCCGGCGCCCTCGGTGTCGTCGCCGAGGTCGGGCTCGCCTGGCTCTCCGGCTCGGACCCACCGAGGAGGAGCCACTCGGCTCTGCGCAACGCCTCCTCGCTAGGCTCCAGGCTGGTCATCGAACCAGCGAGCAACCGCAGGACCGCGGTGCAAAACCCTGACGGAGAGAGGAGAGGTCGACGACGGATCTGGATCTGGAGAAGAGAGGTGAGGTGCGGGGCGCAGGAGAGGAGGAGAGGAGGCGAGGAGAGGATTTAGGGTTTGGGGGGCGATGCGGCGTTGGTTTTATACCGGAGGCGGAGCGGATCGGACCGTTGGAAATGCAGGCGGGCCTCATTCGTGCTACTGGGCCACATTCGTGCTAATGGGCTGACGGGCCTATTTCGTGCTACGCCGGGCCTCAGTTAATCGGCCCGTGCCCGTGCCGCCCGACGGGCCATGCCCTTGGCCCACGCCCGGCACGTAATGTTTTCACGGGCCGGCCCGGCACGAAATTAAACGGGCCGTGCCGTGTTCGGGCCGGGCCAAAAATTTCGTGCTTCGGGCCGGCCCACTAAGCACGGCCTGTTTGGCCAGCACTAGCTCCGTTAGTGCCGACGTGTTATTTTTGGTAGCAACCTAATGGCCGATGGAAATGTGAGTTTCTTTTCGTAGCGAGAATGCAGTTGTAGTAAGTTCAAAAGAGAAAAAAATACTTTTTAAAAAAAGAGAGAAAAAAAAAGAAGGAAGGCAGTAGTAGTAATTTATTTGGTGTGCATACATCGTAGTATTAGCATAGTTGGACTTAAGGAGGCACAACATTCAGTATAAATGCTCTTAGAAATCAAAATGCGCCACAGGATGTCTCAAACAGAATGGCAAATCGTCCTGTTTACCTTGTGCAGTATCTTCTTGGCACTTGAATACGGTGGCTCCAACTCTTCACTGGTGTCCAGGTACTTTTTCTAAATGAAGCGTGTTTTGTCTGATGACCAGGACCTCAGTCCAGTGGCTAGTATAAAACTACGCTATGCCGAAGGAAAACAATAGATCAACTTCAATTTGTATATGGAATAATGGAAGAGATTATAACAGGTAAAATTCGAGGTAACAGAATCCATAAACCAGTAGCGTGCAATGAAATGATCAGGATATGTGATGAATAGGGAATCCGATTGACTCAGCTCTGCAATTAACAAGTACAGATCCACACAGTTTTGCCCAGACTAACCAGACCCCGGAGTAGCATTTAGATGCATTGTTAACAGGCAATCCAAAGATAGAAAAAATGAAGCCGCTTCAGTTTCAAGAAGCAATTTAACACTGACCGAAATAGGTGTAACATCTCATACAGGAGAAAAGCATTAGTTTCAAGGAGCAACGACACGACCAAACAAAAGTTCAGGGAAACTATTCAGAAGAAAGCATTCTGAAATATTGGTTGCTTACATCATCGAAATGGTCAATGTGAGATGGAAAAACTGCATATACAAATTGCCATTTGCATGGTACTGCTGATAGGAACCGATTTCTCAACAAGGGAAAAGCCGACATGCTGGTGCCTTCTCATTCTTGAACGATCCATGGGGTATCAGTGAGCAGGTCCTCCCATCACTCATGTCGTATACAACGTAATAACTCGCCGGACCCATCCAAAACCAGTTGCAAGTACCATCATCCAGGAACCAGCTACAGTTACCATTCAGCTTGTTGTACAGAGACAGATTTTTTGAGTAGCTTTCGCTAACAAGAAGTGCCACTGCCACATGATCCCCCACACTTGTCACACCCTCCCACCGCGATGTCCTGAAGTCGGCTCAAACATATTCAACTGTGCCCCTAACGGCTTGGTCAATGTACATTTCCTGTCATCATTAGATGGCAATATGGCAATGCTCCATAAAAGTAGCTTAATCTAGGGAGTGTCGTACTATAACAGGACGAACAGCAGTACAGGGCACTGAAATGTCTAGAAAACTCTGTAAACTGAAAAGGTTAATCCTAAATGATTTATTTTTTCAGAGTCTCAAACATTCTTCAGAAGAGACTAAACATCCAACAACATTAATGAAAGCAGTCAGATTAAACATTTTCATTACATCATTTGTAGTAAAAGAAGATACATTTATTTGTACAGCACAGATAAATATACACAGGACCAATGAATAAAAGAGTCGCAGTTAGTAACTACTCACTGGTAAGGCCACAGAAAAGGAATACAATATGTAAGAAAACTATTCTTCTGAAAACACAGAAGATGCATTTGAAGCATATAACTTGCACGCCAAAAACATGAACTCTGCAACTTGGGCAACAACATTCATCAATATTAGAAGAGAAAGCAACCTTAGATGAATGCCACGACTAGCTTGCGGTATAAAGTAATCCAATAGCATGAGAAAGGATACACATCCAAGCATGATCAGAATACATCACTGAATCTAATAGAGATAACCAAGTTGCTATCTACTCTACAGATGGTTGCAGCAGGTTCAGTGCTTATTTGTGAGCGCTGATGACTCCAAGAAATGAGGAACGTAAGGTACTAAATGCTCGACCCAAAACTCATTTTTCAAAGTGCTGGTAGCACATACTAGTTGATGATCCATGTCATACGATATCAGTTTTAGGTTCCAACTCTGAACAATGAAAACGACATTTCCATCTGGATGCATCGCAGCAACATGGAAGTCATCATTCCTTGTTCTTCCAAAGAGCATAGAAAAGCTCACACTATGCTTCAGAACCCACTCCTGTTTATCATAGTCCTCAAGGACCCAGACGGAGAGTCGGTCAGCAGAAGACTCTTGATTGATGTAATGCAGGCGCCCTTGGGACGGCGCAATGTAACCAGGCGCCGGCCAGAGCTTCCCATCGGCCGTAGCTGGCAGCGGGATGATTTTCTGCGTTGAGCCTCGCGCATCCACAGCAGCTATTTCATCTCTGTCCGAGATCATGATATGCAGCATGCCGTTAAGAAAGGCACGCCGAGGACCCCGGGATGGTATTAGACCCTGATGCCGCCATCCTTCCAGTCCTTGTTCGTCCAAATCGCTTGGGATGTGAGTCCACATCCCAGTTTCAGACGAGTACGAGTGAACTGATATCCGGGACAACTCCTCCCCGCTGGAGGACCATTCTTCCTCCTCCGACTCGTCGGACCGCCCCATCTGCCTGCACCCAGGATACTCCTCGTCCATCTCAGACATGGAAGAATCCTCCTCAGATGACGATGTGTGCTCATCTTCAGACTCGTCCTCAGATGACGAATGCTCGTCTTCAGACTCCTCCTCTGACGACTCTGCCACCAAGCGCCTACACTCGGACCAGAACTGGACCAGGTGGAAGTGAGAGGAGGCCACCGGATCAAACAACAAATAGCTGTACCTTGGGCCTCTACTAGAGTGATACACATCGCATCTGGGCACGGTCACCCAGTGCACACGACATAGCCAAATCGGTCCGACGGCTCCGACGACCTGAGGCCATGGTCGAAGAGGAAGAGCCCGTTGCAGGAATCCGCGAGGGTGAGGACCTTGATCTCCTGTTGCCGCCGCCGCCTCATGAGGAAGGAGAAGCTGGTGTCGACGACGGATCTGGAGAGCAGGCTGACGAACCCGAAGCGGCCCCCGCGGCTGTAGTTGTCCTCGTCCATGAAGAAGAAGCCCTGCAGGGTTTGGGGGAGCCTCGTGCGGTGGTGGGGGCCGTCGACGAGGTCACGCCACGCCCTCGCAACGCACTTGGACCGGTGGAGGTCCTTGATGGAGACGCGGGACAGGATCTCCACCAAGGGGTCGTCGGGAAGCCCGCCGCCGGCCACCGCTGTCTTCTTCTTGTTCGGATCGGGGCAGCTCATGGCGCCGGAAGGGAGGCTGAGAAGCAGATGTCAGAGGACGCGCGCGAGATTACCGGGAGCAGAGCAGGAGGAGGTCGCCGGAGTGGACGGCGCCGACCGGTTGCAGCAGTGCCAGTGGAACTGTGGAGTGAACTGACCGAAGAAGAAACTGGGCCATGTTCCCAAAAAAAAAAAGAAACTGGGCCGTAGTTTATGAGCCACGTATGCTGGGCTGGCCATGGACAACTAAGCCTTGAGCTGGGCCAATGGTTCTATCACTCACTTCGTCAGTACGAAGAACGTAGCGGTAAGATATATTTTTTTGGTTTCTGATTTTTTTTTTTTTGCGAGAATTTTTGGTTTCTGAATTTGCTGTGCATACATGATACATCTGCATCATAGTATTAGCATGGTTGGGCTTCAACAGGCACAACATCCAGTATAATGCTAGTGTTCCGAAATCAATAGAATAACCTGCAGGAAGTACGAAATAGATAGGTACAACGTTAGGGGCGGAGCTAGAGCTTATGGACAGGGGGTGCAATAGTATCATTTGAGCTGCTTGAACTTGATTTTTTGGCCTTGTGGGTGCATGTTTGTGAGATGAGGGGGTGCGATTATGGTAATTAAAAAGATGATAGCACTAAAATTTGTTTGAGCGCAAAGATGATAGCACTAAAATTTGTTTGAGCGCTGGGTGCGGTCACACCCACACCTCTACATGTAGATCCGTCCCTGTACAACGTTGTATCTGACAGGTCTTATACCAAACTACAATAATGCTCAACTGCCAGATTGGAGCTTTTCCTATACAATATCTGGGAGTCCTTGTGTCTGCTAGCAGACTTCATATTATTGATTGGTAAAAAATGAAGAGAAATCTTATAAAAAACTGGATATATGGCAAGCTGGTACTATGTCAATTGGAGGCAGAACAATAATGATCAACTCTAGTCTCACAAATTCCCCTATATACCACATGTTCATGTTTCTGTTCCCTAAGACAGTGGTTAAGAGGCTAGAAAAAGCGATGAGAAAGTTTTTCTGTCAAGGGGGTGGCACCAAAAAGAAATACCATTTAATGAAATAGGCCAAAATTAAAAAATCCAAAAAGAAAGGAAGCCTTGAGATCAAAGATATCAGAAAGCTGAATATCAGTCTTTTATGTAAGTGGTGGTGGCGCATTGAAAACCAAGAGGGGCTATGGCAAGATCTGATTCGGGCAAAATATGTTCAAGATAGACCTATACTCCCTCCGTCCCAAAATAGGTGTCGCCGGACATTATGTTACCCTTCATCTTATTCAAAAAAATTATTTAAATATAAAAATAAATATATCATGATTAAAATATATTTAATGATAAAACAAATTGTAAAAAAATAAATAAGATTTGCGCAAAAAATTTGAATAAGACGAGCGGTTAAAAAAGTCAACAGCGACATCTATTTTGGGACTGAGGGAGTAGGTTCTATGAAACATAGAATCTCTGATTCTCCTATATGGACCGACCTTTTGAAAGTTAGAGACCTATATATAAGAGGGAGAAAAATGGTCGTGGGAAATGGGCATAAAACAAGGTTTTGGTCTGAGTTTGATATATGGTTAGGTGATATAACTATATGTGAACAATACCCTTTTTTATATGAATTTTGTGAGGACAAAGGCATTACAGTAGCTGAGTGTGCTGCAAATGAATGGTCCATCTCTTTCAGAAACCTACCTATCATTCTACATGATCAGTGGTACCAACTATAGCCTCTAAGCTAAATGAGCAGGTGCTGTCAACAGGAGTGGATAAAGCAAAATGGTTATGGACTTCCAGTGAAAAATTCACTGTGAAATCCATATATAATCATCTTACTAGAAATGATAATGGCAGATCTCATAAGCATATTTGGAAGGCTAAGTTACCTCAGAAAATAAAAAATTTTATGTGACTGATTGAAAATGATGCTATCCTAACCAAAGATAACATGGTGAAAAGAAAATGGCAAGGTGATCCTACCTGTTATTTTTGCTCACAAGAAGAAACTCTTGACCATCTACTTTTTGGTTGTTGTGTATCCAAAGTAGTTTGGGGAATTATAGCAGTGTGCTTCAATGTAACCTCGAGGCCAAACTACTTATCACAGTTTTGGCAGTGGATTAAAATGGCCCTGCCAGGTGGTGAGAAATTTTACACTGAGGGCCTAGCAGCAACATTCTGGGCAATTTGGAAAGCACGAAATCGTGCCTATTTTGATAAAAAGTTAATTAAACACCCTTGTGACATAGTTTTCCACATGTGCTCCTTTTTATGCTATTGGGCAGGTCTGTACCCAACGGAGATGGGAGAAGTGCTCAAAGCGGGCAGGTCTGCAGACAGCAATTGGCATCCTCAACAGGCAGGGAAGATGTGCGACCGTGAGGACAATCTAGGACGTGGACTCGGCAGCGGACCAAGATGAATGCGAGAGGATGAACGAGGAAGACAACTGATCGAAGAAAAGCAGGATCCTTTTGGAGTGGGCGCGAGTCTCAAACTATGTTAGTTGTTTTGTAATCTATAAGGGTGGTCGATGAGACCAAACTCCTTTTTTTCCCTAGCTTGATATTTCTAGAGATCTGGTGTCAGGTTAGGGGTAGGGACACTATGTCCAGGTTTTTCTCTTTCTTCGCAACCCTCATGCTGTAAACTGTGACACTCTTGGACCCCCGCCTTCGGGTGCGGGTGGGTAATCTCATTTCGAAAAAAACTACAATAATGCTCTTGATTGCAGTGACGTTGAACCAGGCAACTTCTCATTTCTTTCACGATCGTCGATTGTAGAGGACTAGTTGCCCGATCGATGTCACCCCAATTGTGTTTGATTCAAAGTCCTGCTGACCCGGTAGAGTGAGATTCTCGGCATCAGACTCGGTTAGGACAAGATCGATCGTTCCTGGGTCGGTGAAGGATCTATAGATACGCACGGACAGAGGGCCTGATTTTCGCTGACTTGGACCGTGTTGCGAGAGAGAGGAGAATCGAGTCGACCCATCAAATTCGACGACGATGGAAGAAGGCTTTTCGAGGCGGTGCTCGGAGGAGGCCCTGCAGAAAGCAAGGGCTGGTCTGAAAGAGCTTCAATCACGAGACCCCATGACTGACGAGTTTAGCTCCGACGAAGAAAAGGAATCCAAAGCTGCAGCCGCCGCGGCGAAGAAGAAGCCGGCGACGACAAAAAAGACGACGAAGAAGAAGGTGCGCACGCTGACGCCGGACGACGTGGAGATGATCCTCAGCTACGGCCTCGAGGGGGACCCGTTTCCGCTTCCCGAGCGGAAAGAAATCGACCAGCTAGTCAAGGATGATAACCTGACCAATGACATCTCCATCGGGAAAGTCATTGCGGCGCACATCGACGACTGCGTGCGTGCCAGGTACGGCGACGACGGCATCCGCGCCGTCCAGGAGAGGGTCAGGTACGAGGTCCTCACCAAGGGACACGTTACCTACGAGTACGAGGGCACCGACGACGAGGCAGAGGAGGTGGATGAGGTGGTGGCAGGGGACGGAGCTCTGGAGCGAGAGAAGCTAAACTAGGATTGGTCACATGGAAAACATGTTGTGACCGACTGATCTTCTTACTCTTACATTAGCACGCAATAAGGAGCTTGATTGCAGTTACAAATTTCATTCAGAAAGGAAATAGCAATATACGAAGATTTGATGAACACATGGAAAAACAGAGTTTTCTTTTTCTGTTGTGCAATGTGCTTTTGTTCTGCGTTTATTTAAGCATCATGTTCGTAGAATTAAATGGTGAAATCTGAAGAAATCATACATCTGCTCCCGGGGGCCGAGGGGACCTCGGCAAATATGCATCTTAATATGCAGTCCTGGAATTCTTAACACTGACAAAACAGATCGCACAAAATCATACCATTTTGCAGGCTGAACTGACGTCACCATGCAGATATGCATCTTAATATGCAGTCCTGGCAAATATGCATCTTAATATGCAGTCCTGGAATTCGTATTCTTGATTATGATAACATTGATGTCACCATGCAGATTATTTTCACCCATAGACTGAATAACACTTAGCGTTAACCTTTGACTATGAACAGAGAATATTTCTTTTTTCATCATAAAACTCTCCTGCAGTATCATAAGACTGTCCTTTGTGTGCATACATTCACAGTATCATCCCACAAGTGTCTCTATCAACTAGTGAGAAGAAATATCTTCGCTGACTATTGTCAATTTGTGAATCTCCAAAAGCCTAGAGGTTTTCTCTGAAATTATGTTCATATATTCAGACACAACATGGGGTAACATGATAGCAGAAATCAGAATACCAGCAAGCTGTACAGTATAATTTGCAAGAATGCCATAAGGTTATTTTGTGAAGGTGCTCCTATAATTTGCAAGCAGTAGAGTATATAGATAAAAAGGAATTGGCAGATTGATCATATATTCTTACACTAGGCTATGTGAGGAAAACAATATTGATTTAGTGATGCTGAATAGGATGATAATAACGAGGCAAAGTGTAGTTTCTCAATGGTGCAACGCCCAAAATGGACTTAAATTCATTCATATGCAAAAAGATAGTGCATAGTTTGGCCCAAGAAGGTAGGTTACCATTTTTTTTCTTTGAAACAACAGCTTTCATTGTGCCTGAAATTTGAGCATCTGAAAGCTCATCTAGATTATATTCCTAGCTTAAGTATCAGCTACTCTGCATCTCTGGAAATGTGGTGAAGTGTTTGACAGGTTTCTCATTTCATAGGTACCATGAAAAATTCTCCAATCCAGCAAATCTTGTTGAGAGTTGTGAAACAAGCGGCAAGCAATTCACTAGGACAAAACTTGTTGAGAGTTGTAAGCATACCAATGAGTATTCCCAATTCAAACTTAGAGCTTCAGCATGAATGGCAAGGTGTAGTAGAGACACTTCTGGGGTGATACTGTGAATGTATGCACACAAAGAATTGTTCTTCACATGGAAAATAGAGAGAATTTGAAACAGTAATAATGAGAGAGGCTGAGGTTTTAACTGAAGAAATACACCCTTCTCCCTCTGAGGATCCATGGATGTCATGCACAAACAGATGCAGAATTGCAGTCTTGTAATCTTCAGACCAAACATAACAGAACTGTTCGCGAAACTGGCTCATATGGTTTGCAAGCTGACCTCTGTCATGCTTAGTTCTGATAATACTGATGCCATACGCAGCCTATTTTGCCCAAAGAAAGAATGTTTGACTTTAACCTTTGATGATATTCCAAGTTTTTTTTTTTTTTTTTTGGTTCTGAAACTGCAGTCAGTGTCATAAGATTGCATATACATTCAAAGTACTAGCCCAAAAGTGTTTGATTGTGAGATCAAACCTTCAACAGAATTTTGTGATGGTCTCATTTATTCCATTGTCATAAGATTCTTCTTTGTATTTAGTGTGCATTAGATCCAGAGTATTATCCTATTTGGGCTTCAGATGGCATGAAATTCAGTAATATGATTATGTTTGAAGTCTTTAACAGAATAGTCAATGGTCTTGTTTAAATTGCTGACAATTAGCAAAACTACCTTAGAAACTTCCCAGGGGGTTATTTAGACGGTTTTGAATAGTTGAGGGGGGTAGAATACCTGGTTTTGAAGGTGAGGGGGTTATGTAGCCAACCTTCAATAGATTGGGGGGTGAAGTAGACTTATTCCTTTGTTCTGCAGTATGTTCCTTGCAGTTACATCAGGCTCATTCCATTGATTATACAATGTCTGAATGATACATTCTTGTCTCATCTCTCGGAGTCCTTGAACCCTCAGACAATAGAGCTTAGTTGCAACATACAAGGGTGCAGCCGATTGATCTTATATCAGGAGATTGGACGAGAAAAATGAAACTGATTCCAGTGATGTTGAACAAGACAATGACTGAAGCTAAAGTCCTTCATATCCAAGGCTATAATAGCAATTTTGCCAAACATAATAGGTACATCACGAGAGATGAAATCATGCTTCAACTATATATAAATGCATCAGGCAAAATGTGTTTGAAACAGCAAAATGCGTTCAGAGAAGACAAAGCAGGACATGAAGAATTCATAGGCATTTTGTTCTTTTACACATACAAAAGACTGACAAATATTGAGCTTCAATCTTTGACTATGTACAAAGTAGTTTTTCTCTTCCAAAAACTCCCCTGCAGTGCCAATGGTTTTGCTAAAATTGCAGGCATGGCCCAAATTTATGCCCCTACAAAAAACTGCAACTAAGGAATGCATTTATACAGGCAGTTGTCCATGTTTTCTGCGATAGCTTCTTTGCAGTTACATTAGGCTCATTCCATTGATCACACAATTTCAGGCAATAGAGCTTAGCAGCAAATTACAAGGGTGAGAAAATCTGACCTTGATTCCAGTGATGTTGAACAGGATGACGACCAAAGCTAAACATCAACCATCATATATACATCACAACAGTTGAAATGATAATTCACGTATATATGAAGACACCAGGCGAGGTGTATCTGAAGTTGAAGCAGCACAACTCATTCAGAGAGGACAAAGCAAGACATGAAAAATAATAACCCTTTAATCAATTTCCGTAACCAGCAACCGGAACCCAAATTCGTTGTCTGGTAGTACAATAGTAGTAAGAACAAGTGCACTGATAGATCATATCAATGGCGTTCCACTTCCTAACAATTGCTACTCTCATCTTGTGTGGCCGTCGTGTATCACAAGCAAAAAGCTAGACTGAAGAAGAGAAGCGAACTGGCCGGTAAGCAAGAGCATCAGAAGAACAGCTGCCTCGTGCATCAGTCGTCGGATGCTGCCGCGGCGGAGAAGGAGGGGTCGGCGAGTTCGGCGAAGCGCGCGGCGGAGGCGGTGGTGAGGAGGAGGTACTTGCGGACGCAGGCTTTGACGCATTCGGCCTCGCGCTTGCCGAGCGTCTTGCGGTAGAAGGTGACGACGCAGTCGGAGAAGCAGCGCTGCGACAACGAGTTGTACAGCCGCACCCTGCGGAGAGCAGACAGACATTAGCATCGGAGACGACCGCTGCAAGGAAGAAGGGGTCACGGAGAAGGACAGGGGAGGGAGGAGAGGGCGTACGCGTCCCGGTTCTGGAGGCCTTCGGCGATGGCGGTCAAGCGGGCCTGGTCCACCTCCTCGTCGACGGCGGCGACGGCGCTGGTCGTGGCGGCGGCGGCGTCCATGCTTGTCTACTTCTTCGGCTTTCTTTCTTGGAGTGGTCAGGCTTTGCCCTGCTCTGGGGGAAGAAGGGGAAGAGATGGACGCGGCCCATGGGTCTCCGTTCAGTACATCCTGCTGGAGGCAGAAGGTAGGCCCATGGGATGCGGCTTTGAAAACTTTCTCACGCTGCCTTGTGCCGCGCAAGTTGTTTTGGGAACAACGCCCGGCCCGTTTCGCGGTTTTCAAAGAATACCTGCTGCCTTGTGCCGCGCAACTTGTTTTGGGAACAATCCGAAGTTCCTTGATTGCAGAACTTGGTCACGGAAGAAGACGACGAAGAAATTCCTTGCTTTCCTTGCCGCCATAATTTCCTTGCTTGTGCGTTCTTGAAATAGTGGACCGTAACTTCTTCTATAAAAAAACTCGAAAACTCAACCTGCAAGGGGCAGGTCGCCCCCGCGGCATTTTGTTAAAAAAGACTTTCTCACGCAGGTTGAGAAAACCCTCGAACCCCCCTTTCCACCCTTAACTTCCTCTATCTTGGCAGTTAGCATTTCGTTCAGCTCGGGGTTGGGATCTACTGCTCTGGAAGGAGACAGAGAGTTGTCAACGATGATGCCCAAGATAAAGCTTGTGCTGGGATTGTCCGCGTCACAGTGGTGGCCAGTGTGGCCGACAAGCATCGCGCTGCGCATCGACATGGGCATCCCTTGGATGAACCGCGCCGTCCATGGCTTCCTCAACGTTGGCGCGGTCGCCGCCTGCAAGGTGGCCGCTGAGGACACGTCTGAGTTCATCAGCACGGGTAGGATGGGTGTCTTTCAGATTTTTCTCCTATATGCACCGGCACTTCCCTTGACTTCCATGTTTAATTCGGATTTTCTCTTTGTTCCTTCCTTGCTCAATTTGCAGGGGTTGCATCGGAGAACAAACTTGAGCGTTCAGTAAGTAGTGTATACTTGCTTAACAACATCACACTCGTTTGGATCATAGTTTGCTGAATCTGTGTATGCTTGCAGCTGAAGAAAATGTGCAAGGAGGGTGCATACTGGGGTAACCACTAGTTGCTTCAGGCTTAAATGTTGCTTCTTTGTCATACAAAAAACTGAGATAAAAAAAATACAACTCAGGTGCTGTTGCTGGTCTATATGAAGCCATGGAGTACGGAGTCGAACGGATCCGTGATCAAAATGGCTGGGTAAAGAACATCTCCAATGTTGTCATCCCCAGCTGGTAGTGCCTGTAACTAATCCTCATCATGATGCAGACGAACGCGATGATCGGAGGTGCCATAACCGGCGCCCTCGTCTCTGCTGCCACTGTCGCCGTCGCCGGCGCCAGCACCGACAACTACAGAGGCAGGGTGATCAAGGGTGCCATCACCGGTGGCGCCGTTGCGACAGCTGCCGAGCTCATCAACCAACGCAGTCGCGTAGTGTCGGTACCTCTGTGCCAGATACTGAACAGGCCCCCGGTACTGAAGCCGCTGGTGAAGATGGACCGCGTACAAGTCGTCGCAAACTGAAGCCCAATGCTCGTGTGACAGGCCCAGAGTGGGTGAGTGGCCGATGTCGGCCCATGCGTGTTGCGTGCTCGTGTTGTTCGCGACTATCGCTACTTTAAGCAAAGCGGTGAGGAAGAGAGAGGGTATCAATCATTTTTTTTTTGAGGGAGAGAGGGTATCAATCATTTGTAACAAACACTTGCAACTCAATTCAATTCCTCTCTTCTTCCTCTTCAAGCTGTCCTCCTTGTATCCAATCCGGTAGCAATAGCTAACACGTTGTCACATCCCAAAATTGGAGGCCCAAAATAATGTAATTAAACCCTGGATAATGTTGGATTATGTTTGAAATGCATCTTTGAATTTTTCTGAAAATTTCAAACTCATGCATACATTGCATTCCATGTACGCAGGAAATTCCTTGATTTTTCGTGGCAAATTTACTTGGCCAAAAATTTCGCAAAATTCACCATAAGCAGGTTTCAGAGAAAGAATTTTTTGATGGTCCCATTTATTCCATTGTCATAAGATTCTTCTTTGTATTTAGTGTGCATTAGATCCAGAGTATTATCTATCTAAACTCTTAAAGAATCAGTTGGGACAAAAATAGTTTTGACCTGTCAGAATCTACCTCACCTGTATATTAACCGTTGATCAAAACTAAAGTCTTTTGATCTACCAACAGATCCTACCATAATGGGCACGGATCCGCGGAAGAGGGGACAAACCATTGGACATTGCATCACGCTCAGTACAACTGCGATGACGATCCAGTAATTTTTACACCGTGACCAACGCTACCCACCCGCGGTTCCCCCTGCCTCCCCGATTTTCTCTCACCATTCCTTCCCGTTCTTCGTTGGGTTAATTTGATCTGAAAATTTCATAGATTGGAAATATGCAACTGAACTTTCACTTATCGGGTAGGTGCCATTACAAATTTTGTCGGGTTAGAAATATGCCACCATATACATCCTGGAGTGTTTTGGGCCCACCTGCAGGCCTCTTTATTTTGGTATGCCCCGTTCTGCCCGTCTCCTCTAGTTGACTTCTATAGCTAGCACTTCGCCGTTGTTCTTCCCGGCCGACATGGATGCCAGGCGGCAGCGCTGCAGCTTCATGGCCCGGCGCTGCTTGGACTCCAGTTGTTGCAGGCGCAGTTGCTTGTGTCCCGCGGGATCAAACTCCTCGAGCAGGGCAGCTGGTCCGGATGAAAGACATGCGGCAGCAAGTCGATTCAGATGTACTCCGTAAGAGACTTGAATTGCGAAGACTAGAGGTTAATTGGTACAGGACGAATTCAATTCTTCCGGTGGGAAAAGGATTAATCAAGAAGAGATGAATTCGATTTGTGTGATGATGGCCTCAATTCGTCCTAGCTTGAAATTAATCCCATGAACTTTATCCCGAGTTTGACAACGGCTTCTCATGGCACATGGCCGAGGAGGCCGACGGTGTCGAGGCGCGCGTGGCCGCGGAGGTAGACGGAGGCGAGGCGCGCTTGACCAGGTTGTGGTGCCGTGGTGGCATGATCTGAAGTTCCCAGCCGCCATGCCGGTGCGGTCGTGTGGACGATGCTGATCCTGTTTGTTTACGATTATAAGCCGCTTATCGGTCAAAAAAAGCGAAAATCCCACCCAAACGCGCCGATTATCCTTCGCTTACCACGCAAGCGGATTTTCACCAGAGCGCCTCGCACACATAACCATTCGCTTATTTTCACCGCCGTTCCCAGGCCGCGTACGAGAGAAGCGGAGGCTTTTTCCCCTCGTGCCCTTCACTCCTAGCGAACGGCCCGCCTCCCCATCGCCGCCGCCGCCCACACCTGCCCCTCGGCCGCCGTCCAAGTCGCCGCCGGCCGCATCCCCAACGCCGCTGCCCTGCCCCGGCTCCCGCCTCCCGGAAAGACGCAGCGCCCCGGATCGACGCGCCGGCCTGCCCCGACTCCTCTGCCTCCCAGGATTGACGCCGCGACGGGCTGCCCCGCCTCCGCTTCCCCTCACGACGCCTCGCCTCCGCATCGTCAATTCGTTGAAAAACGACTGTGGCGCACAAGTCCTACGATGTTGAGTTACTTTCGCTCGTTTTTGTGATGCTTTGCAATATAAAAAGCTGGATAGTTTTTGCGATGTACTAATGGCAGCTGGATAGTTTTTGCGATGTTGAGTTGCTACCGCACTTTGTTTTCGTTCCTAAAGCTGCGCCACTGTCTCACGGAGGAATATGATGCACACATATCAACGTAACACAGGCATGATCCAATTAAAAGTGGCCCGTTTTCTTGAACTTGCCTAGTTATCCGGAAAACAAGCAATCCAAACTTATATGCTAATGTACTCAAGGTGGTAATACACTAATGTACTCAAACTTTAGAATATTGAACTTTGTGTTACTTATGAAGTTCAAGGCTTCTCTAAAGGGGCCAATTGCCCTGCTACCACTGATAAGGGGAGCCATCTCTTAAACCCCATCAGTAAAAGCACCATCCCCTCAGCACCACTTGTAACTGGATTTTTCTCTCCAAAATACAAACGGGCTCCGCATCTCATGTTTCTTTCCCCAAATTGCCCTTGCCTGCCCGTACCAAGCCGTGACCTCCAACAGAGGGCAGCGGTGCATCTTCCTGAAAGTCCGGCGGCGGCGCGTCTTGCTGCAGGGCGGCGCTCGCGCTGGGAGGGAGGGGAGGCCGTTGCCCGACCCGCCGCCGCCGCAGGAGGGGCTCAGCCTCGCGCGCCGCAGGGGCGCTCGCCCATCCACGCCATGGCTCGCCGGAAGAAGACGAGCTCTCACAGGTGAAGCAGAGTCGCTGCCCGCAAATTAAAGCTTACCTTGTTTGATTGAAGCTCGTAGCACCACGAATTTGTAGGCATGTGCTGCGATAGAAGCTTTCCCAAGCTTTCCTCGTTCAATTGAAGCTTTCCTTGTCTGATTGAATGGAGAACAGCAGACCAAAAGTGCAAGCAGGAATGGTGGCTGGTGACCAACAGGACTTTGATTGAGCTTTAGACATGTAGAGCTGGAGCTTTCTTCTAAAAGGACTTGCTGGAGGCACAACGAGCTGGTAGGACGGCGCGACGCATGCGGCAGGGCGAGCGGCGACGCGACGAGCTTGCGCTGGGAGGGAGGGGAGGCCGTGGCCCAACCCGCCACCGCCGAAGGAGGGGCTCGGCCTTGCGCGCCGCATGGGTGCTCGCCCGTCCGCGCCATGGGCGATGCGCCACGGCCGCCCACTCCTGTCGCTCGCCCGCTGTTTTGATTTTTTCCTGGTTCGATTTGGATGGATTGCTCACGGGAGGACGGAGGGGCATTCTGGGCAGAGAAAAGCGGGATGAGGCGGGATTTGGTGTTTCGGAGGGACGGACGCGTTCGCGAGTAGTGTCCGGGAGAAGTAGCCTTTACTAATGGGGTTTGGGGGATGGTTCTCTTTACGAGTGGGGTGAGAGCAATTATCCCTCTCTACGGCTATCATCAGCCTCAGAGGCATTCAGGTCATTTCTGCACACAGGACAGACAATCGAATGAAAATAATTAGAATTGCCAAACACCCAGCTTATCTGGACAGCGGATTCTTCAGACAGCGGCTTATCAGAAAAACCTGCTTCTCAGATAAACAGGTTTCAGTTTTTTCGGAAACAAACAGGGCCGAGACAAGGGGAGGAGACGGGGTAAAATGAGACATGCAAAAATACAATGGACTGCAGGTGGGTCCCAAGCGCTCTAAGACATATATAAATAGTGGCATATTTCTAATTCGAGAATATTTATAATGACACTCATCCGCTAAGCGAAAGTTCAATCCATAAAAATTACAATGGCATGAATCCCTTTCCAAATCTCTCGTGACTCCCGAGCGGGCGAGCAGCAGCAAGAGAGAGAGAGGGAGGGAGAGAAAGGGAAGCTAGGGTTGCGGCGCCGACGGCCGGGGTCGGCGAGTGGCGGCGCTGCGGGATCTGCGGCGGCCGGTGTCGGCGACGAGACTGAAAGGGGGCGAGGCGCAGGGGCCGCGCACCCTGCGCCCGGCGAGACTGGGGGCGGCGAGGTTGGGCTGGGCGGAGTGGCGGCGAGACTCGACGGAGACGCGGCGACGGCGGTTGTGCTGGGAGGAGGCGCAAGCCGCCCTTCTCCCCCCACGCGCGTTCCTTAGGGGTCGACGTCGCCGGCCGTCCGAATCAACGCGCGGATGTCGCCAGGGCCTGCCTCCAAACGCCGAAGCCACGGCCGCCTCCACATGCAGACGCCGCCGTCTGTGGCCGAAATTGGGGGAGGCAACCTGAAGGAGACGCCACCGATGGGGACGACGAGGCGAAGAGGAAGTAGGCGGCGCTTGCATCCAGCAGCTCCTCGATCCGGGATTCACGCCCTCCATGATGTCCCGGGATTTACTCGATCCTGCCCGCAATCATCTGTTCGATGTAATGCCAAGGTTTTCCCCTCAGGCCTCGCCATTGCATATGCCCCCTCCTCTTCTGCTGCTCTCATCGATTTTGATTTCGTTTTCTTGATGGGGATTGAAGACTTGATCAATTGATTTGTTCAAGTGCAGCGGATGTGGGGTTGTTCGTCGAGGCCGACCTTAAGAAAATCATGCTGCAGGTTCATACATACAAATATCCCAATTTTCCTTGCCTTCCGTCAATTGAGATTTTGCACCGGTGGCCCTTTTTGATCTATTATTGTTGCATGCTGCTAGCTGCTTGGACTAATGTTGTGTCTATTTCAGGTTTGGATTTTTTTTTTGAGAAAAAGATAGGTGAAGGAATTTGGAAACCAGAAAAGATCGTCAACATCAAGCTGCAGATGCATCTTTACTCACCTCTGTGGCATATTTAGGTAAAACACAAAAGGATAAATAAAATGGAGGCTCGTTGGATGTAGAACCCTTAGAAACCTTGAGCTGTCCATGATGGCATATTTTGCATTTGTTTTTCCTGTTTTCATGGGGATTAGCTATTTTCTGATCTTCTGTACACCTAAATCATATTCAATCTGATGTCCTGGATTCTGGTGGCATGAGGCTGCTGCCACCACGCAATATTCAACATCTATGCTTACTTGTGCTACCCTCCTGAATATACTGCAAACACATATTAAGATACAAAGCAGTTTGTTCTGCCTTTATAGAGAACTGATCAAGCTGCAGGTTCAATGTCTTTCCCTCCCAGTATGTTATTTTTCAAAATAACATGTTGCGATTCCATTTGTCACTAAGAAACAAAATTTTGTTTTTTTTTGCAGGTTAACTATCTTCAGAATAACTTCACTCTGATTTTTGTGACCACTGACCAACTATCTGAAGATTCCTTTGTTAACACTGGAGTTTCACAGTGCATTGATGATCATATATTCTTTAAAGCTACAATATTGCTGGTTATTGTCCTGCAAACTCATGGATATTCTCTATGAAACTCTTGTAATGCTTTTAGTACTTAAAAAATTTAAGGTCTTATTATCACTCTTAGAAATGTTCATATGGATCCTTAATATAATACAAAAGCTGTAATTCGGCCCAATGTCTTTCCCTTCCTATATGTTAGTTTCAATATAATATGTTACAATTCCGTTTGTCATCACTAAGCAACATAATTTTCTTGTTTTTTGCAGGTTAACTATCTTCAGAAGTTCATTCCGGTTTCTGTGGTGGTCAACAATCAGAAGATTCATTCGTTAAGACTGGAGTTTCACAGTGCACTGATGAACACATACTATTCTTTAAACCATGTAATATTGCTGGTTTTGGGAAGTTCTTCTTGCTGCATTTCTTTAAAGTGCTCTATACCCTCAGCAGCACCGGTCCCTGTTGCTGGACATCAAGGTAATTGTCTTGCTTCAGACATATTTCAAATTATGCACTTTTAGTTTTGTATTTTGGTGTCTCAATTAAATCGAGGCAGCGCCCAAGTTTATTTGACTTCATCTTAACTGAAACCTCAATTCTGCATATGCAAAATTTGACAAGGTTTTTCTCAGAAAATGATAAGAGAATATTGTTGCAGTAGCTGTAAACAATCGGGTTCAATTCAGAAAAATAGAACATCGCTTGAGATTAGGTTGGGTTAATAGATTTTTGGCTGTATGATTTGCAGTGTCGCCCTTGCTTGCTGTAAAAGGATGCTTTGTTCTCAAATTTGTATAAATAGAAAGTGCTATGTGGTTTGGATTACTGGTGTTAATGTGTTATCATTAAAAGGATCAAGGTTTTCAAAATCGACGAAAACCGGTCGGTTTTCGCGAAAACCGGTGAAATCGGTCCGGTCCGATAAGTCCGGTTTACCGATTTTCGAATTTGAAAAATTTAAAAAATTTAAAAAAATTTGAAACAAAAAATATCGATCAAACCGACCGGTTACCGGTCGAAATCGGTCGATAACCGGTGAAAATCGATCGGTTATCTTTTCGCCATTTTTCGGTCCTGCGTCAAAAATCGACAATACCGACCGGTTACCGACACAAACTGGTCGGTAACCGGTGAAAATCGACCGGTTTGGTCGATTTCGAATTCGAAATTTGAAATTTGAATTTTCCGTCGAAAATCGGTAAAATCGAGGTTTTCGTTGGCGGTCGGTTTTCTCGAGTTCGTCGATAGTGCAAACCTTGAAAAGGATGCTTGCTGCAGTGATTTCTTAAGGGCAACGGTTGTAATTCATTATTTATTTGTAAAAGTGTTCTGCAGTATTGTTGATTCACCATTTTCTTAAGAGATTTTGTGAGAAGCATGATGTCGGTCCCTTAATGGTTTACTTTTACTACAACTGCCTCAAATCATGTGTGGCAAAACATTGATATTGTATGCAGGGATGTTGCATCGACTGAATGTTTTAATCCGTCTCTTGCTAGCATGATTATCCTTTGAATGCGCTGGCACGGCATGACCAAGGTTCAACTAAGATGAGGTACTGAAGTACTCAGTCATTGTTTATTTTGTTATTGTTGGCTTTGGCTTCCTGTGCTAAGTTTATCTTCTGTAATTTATCTAACAGTGTCACCAATACTATCATTGATACTATTAAAAATTGCTTACTCCCTATACTACCAGTCAATGAATTAATTTATTAACTTGATACAGACCTATATCTTTCAAACATCAGTCAGATGTAATTTGGTCTTTCTTCTCATTATTTTAATAGATTCAGTTTCCACCAATATATGCTGGATTCAGGACAACTTTCATGTGTAATACTATGGATGGAAGAGATGGTGTTCTATTGCACCATATTCACGGTCATATGCCGGGCTGATTACTGTATGGCAATTTATTTAACGTGATTAATTGGTGCCTTAACTGTGGAAATAGATGAGAGAATGGAAATTGAGAAAAGTATTGCTTGGATAAATCTGTATGACGCTAATAATTAATAGTGTTATTGTTTTCTTCATAATTTGGAACTGAGGGTATTTGGATAAATTGCTTGTGTAAAATTAAACTTGATTTCTATTCCATGGCTTGATTCATTTTGTATAATAAAAAAAACATATATTTTGCCTCTAATTTTCATGATCCTGCCAAGTGGTGCAATTTTTATACACGTGCGCCACGCACATTCATTTTTACTAGTCCTATTTGGGCTTCAGATGGCATGAAATTCAGTAATATGATTATGTTTGAAGTCTTTAACAGAATAGTCAATGGTCTTGTTTAAATTGCTGACAATTAGCAAAACTACCTTAGAAACTTCCCAGGGGGTTATTTAGACGGTTTTGAATAGTTAAGGGGGTAGAATACCTGGTTTTGAAGGTGAGGGGGTTATGTAGCCAACCTTCAATAGATTGGGGGGTGAAGTAGACTTATTCCTTTGTTTAGCAGTATGTTCCTTGCAGTTACATCAGGCTCATTCCATTGATTATACAATGTCTGAATGATACATTCTTGTCTTATCTCTTGGAGCCTTGAACCCTCAGACAATAGAGCTTAGTTGCAATATACAAGGGTGCAGCCGATTGATCTTATATCAGGAGATTGGACGAGAAAAATGAAACTGATCCCAGTAATGTTGAACAAGACAATGACTGAAGCTAAAGTCCTTCATATCCAAGGCTATAATAGCAATTTTGCCAAACATAATAGGTACATCACGAGAGATGAAATCATGCTTCAAATATATATAAATGCATCAGGCAAAGTGTGTTTGAAACAGCAAAATGCGTTCAGAGAAGACAAAGCAGGACATGAAGAATCCACAGGCAATTTGTTCTTTTACACATACAAAAGACTGACAAATATTGAGCTTCAATCTTCGACTATGTACAAAGTAGTTTTTTCTCTTCCCCAAACTCCCCTGCAGTGCCAATGGTTTTGCTAAAATTGCAGGCATTTAGGCCCAAATTTATGCCCCTACAAAAAACTACAACTAAGGAATGCATTTGTACAAGCAGTTGTCCATGTTTTCTGCAGTAGCTTCTTTGCAGTTACGTCAGGCTCATTCCATTGATCAAACAATGTCTGAATGAAACGTTCTTATCTCATCTCTTGGAATCCTTAATTTTCAGGCAATAGAGCTTAGCAGCAAATTACAAGGGTGTAGCCTATTGGTCTTTTATACTAGGTGTCAGGTGAGAAAATCTGACCTTGATTCCAGTGATGTTGAACAGGATGATCACCAAAGCTAAACACAAACCATCATATATCTTCACAACAGTTGAAATGATAATTCATGTATATATGAAGAAGTCACCAGGCGAGGTATATCTGAAGTCGAAGCAGCGCAATTCATTCAGAGAGGACAAAGCAACACATGAAAAAGTAATCCTTTAATCAATTTGCGTAGCAGGAACCGGAACCCAAATTCGTTGTCTGGTACTACAATAGTAGTAAGAACAAGTGCACTGATAAATCACATCAATGGCGTTCCGCTTCCTAACAATTGCTACTCTCATCTTGTGTGGCCGTCGTGTATCACGTCAGGAAACTGAAGAAGAGAAGCGAACTGGCCCGTAAGCAAGAGCATCAGAACAGCTGCCTCGTGCATCAGTCGTCGGATGCTGCCGCGGCGGAGGAGGAGGAGTCGGCGAGTTCGGCGAAGCGCGCGGCGGAGGCGGTGGTGAGGAGGAGGTACTTGCGGACGCAGGCTTTGACGCATTCGGCCTCGCGCTTGCCGAGCGTCTTGCGGTAGAAGGTGACGACGCAGTCGGAGAAGCAGCGCTGCGACAACGAGTTGTACAGCCGAATCCTGCGGAGAGCGGACAGACATTAGCATCAGAGACGACCCCTGCAAGGAAGGAAGGAAGGGGTCACGGAGAAGGACAGGGGAGGGAGGAGAGGGCAGTGGCGTAGCTAGGATTAAAAATCAGGGTGGGCCGATAAATTTTTTTCCCGCACAACAAACTTGAAGGGCCATATACAATACAAGTTCGATAATTATAAAATGTCTTACAAACATAGTAAATCAACAATAATTATTTGTTACAAGCCTACATGATTAAAATGGTGAAAACAAGATAAGAGACTACTTGTTTTCTTTATTAGGCCTGTATCTTTTAATGGACCTCATCTGCCTTAAGAAAACATCCCTCTCAATGAGATTGAGCAAACAATCATCTCAGAGACCATCACTTATCCTATTTCTCAATTAGTAATACCAATGTATACTTCTCTTCTAAAGTGATCATCATTTGTTTGGGATCATATCTAGATGGTCTTAGAAAAGACATATAATAACTTGGATGCCATGTTGGTTGTAAAATAAAGAGACTCTATGAAATAATGCAAGGCAACCAT
The DNA here is from genome assembly GCA_007726485.1 of Eragrostis curvula. Lineage (NCBI taxonomy): Eukaryota > Viridiplantae > Streptophyta > Magnoliopsida > Poales > Poaceae > Eragrostis > Eragrostis curvula. The sequence goes on from RWGY01000058.1 coordinate 37,143, forward strand.
CCGACATATATAAACCGGACGAGAAACTCAAGGACATAAGCAGCGAAATTAAGAACATGTGCATATGTAAAATTATCTGCATAGTAACGCCAGTTCTACAGCATGTAAATCTGAAATCTCTCTTGATGTGCAATCTATAACAGCTTTATGTATCAATCAGGAAAGTAATGAATGACAATTACAGCCGGATGTAAGCGCACACACTGTCGAGCTCATCTCGAAGGCAGGCCAGCCTATCAGGTCCGGAGGTCCTACCATGTTCGATTACACAGCACAAAATCAATGAACTCACTCATCCACGAACTACTTCCCAAGCAATTGTCCGACTAAGTTAGCCAATCATATCAGATGCAACTGCTGACGCAGGGGAGCATATGAATCTAAAAATCTCACATGAATTGAGGAAACGAAGTGCTCCGCCAGCCTCGGGCCGCCGAGCAGGGGAGCAGGCGCGAGGCACACCGTGGCTCGCCGCGCAAGGGAGAAGAGCGCGTCGCACGTCCGGAGAGAACGCAGAGGTTCTCCGCGCAGGGGAGGAGGGCGTGTCGCGGCCGCGGGTCGCCGTCGCCTCCGCCGCCAACCCTAGTTTCTCCCGCTCGCCGCTCGGTCGCCGGTTGCGTCGGGCGCTCGGTTCGCAGCATTTTTTTTCAACACAGGCCGCTCGACTTGGGCTGGGTAGGGGTGGGTCGCGACCCAAATCTCAGGATGGGCCGCGGCCCACCCTGTCCACCCTATAGCTCCGCCACTGGGAGAGGGCGTACGCGTCTCGATTCTAGAGGCGTTGGGCGATGGCGTTCAAGCGGGCCTGGGCCTCCTCCTCGTCACCGGCGGCGACGGCGCCGGTCGTGGCGGCGGCGGCGGCGGCGTCCATGCTTTGTCTCCTTCGGCTTTCTTTCTTGGAGGAGTGGTCAGGCTTTGCCCCCTGCTCTGGGGAAAGAAGGTGAAGCGATGGACGAGGCCCATGGGCCTCCATTGCAGTACCGTCTGGAGCCAGAAGGTAACCCGCGGGTAAAGAATGAAAAAGGCCCGGCCCGTTTCGCGGTTTTGAAAGAATACTTGGTGCCTTGTGCCGCGCGGCTTGGTTGGAACAATCGAAGTTCCTTGATTGCAGCACTTGATCACGAAAGACGAAGAAGAAGTTCCTTGCTTAATGGCAGCATTTCCTCTTCTGCGTTCTAATGGAGTGCATCCAAACTTCTTCTATCTTGGCAGTTGGCATTTCATTGAGCTTGGGGTAGGGCTCTGCTGCTCTGGAAGGAGCCAGAGAGAATAGTCGGCGATGATGCCCAAGATGGAACTTGTGCTGGGCTTGTCGGCGTCGCAGCGGTGGCCGGGATGGCCGACGAGCATTGCGCTGCGCATCGACATGGGCAGCCTGTGGATGAACCGCGCCGTCCACGGCTTCCTCAACGTCGGCGCCGTCGCCGCCTGCAAGGCTGCCGCCGAGGACACGTCTGAGTTCATCAGCACGGGTAGGATTGATGCCGTTCAGATCTCTCTCCTATATGCACCGGCGTTCCGTCCCTTGTGATTTCCATGTTTAATTCGATTTTTCTCTTTCTCTCTTCCTTGCTCAATTTGCAGGGGTTGCTTCGGACCACAAACTTGAGCATTCAGTAAGTACTAGTCTATACTTGCTTCTCAGCATCATACTTGTTTGGATCATGGTTTGATGAATACGTACAAATCTGTGTATGCTTGCAGCTGAAGAAAATGTGCAAGGAGGGTGCATACTGGGGTAATCACTAGTCGCTTCAGGCTCTTGCATTGGCATCAAATGTTGTTTCTTTGGCATACAAAAAACTGAGATAAAAAAATCACAACTTAGGTGCTGTTGCTGGGGTATATGAAGCTGTGGAGTACGGAGTGGAACGGATCCGTGGGCGAAACGGCTGGGTAAAGAACATCTCATTCACACCAATGTAACCTTGTCATCCACACTAGTAGTGCCTGTAACTAATGCTAATCATGGTGCAGACGAACGCGATGATCGGAGGCGCCATAACCGGCGCTCTCATCTCTGCTGCCACTGTCGCCGTCGCCGGCACCGGCACCGGAAGTTACAGAGGCAAGGTGATCAAGGGTGCCATCACCGGTGGCGCCGTCGCGACAGCTGCCGAGCTCATCAACCAGCGCAGTCGCGTAGCTCTTGCTCCCTTCACATTTGGTGAGACCAACGGAACAAAGTCCTGGGAATTGCAGCACGGTGACATGGATGTAGGTTCATGGGTCGTGGCCCGGGGACTTGAGCTGCCTTCAACTGAGATTGATCATATTCCGGGCTGGCCCGACTCGTTTTAAGAAGCAAACCTCCAAGCCCGCTCACGCATATGCAAATGTTTCCTTCATCGTCGATCTTCAACAGAAGGAAAATATGTTTTTTTTTTAAAAAAAAAAGAGTAAAGAGAAGAAGTATATTTGACAAGTTCCTTGTATATATAAATGTGAACATGCATTGGGCATTACATTTCCTTTTCAGCTATTTAATAAATCTCTTGTACATATAAACATTTAAATAAACTGATAAATTAAACCATAGCAGAGTGGTTGCAACCCTTCTTTATATTTTATTTATTTTAAATCAATTAGATCATATTTTTTTTCTTTCATGAAACTCACTGCCAACACCTCGCGATTGTCTCTCTAGCTCCGTCTTGACCTCCCCTAGAACTGTCACACTTCCAGACTGGCCTCCCTCTCGCATTTTGTAGACGAAGAAGAATATGCCTCTCGGAAGTCGGAACCTCTCAAATTGTGTGCCTGGAAACATGTATATCAAACAAATTTGGCATCAAAGTGGCTTTGACATCACCCTTTTTACTCTATTTAGACGCCAAATAACCGTTATGGCTTTTCAGTCTCAGCTTACTTGTCAGACAGTAACACGTCTAGTAGCTGGAGCACAATCAGCTTCACTCAGTGCCAACACAGCACATCGATTCGCCTCACAAGGCAGCGGGCGTGACATGGCAGCGTCACGCAAGCAAACAACAGGGGCTGACACGCGGACTCATTCTGGGCCGTCCATACCAACACGGACCCCACGGGACGACGAACAGGAAGAAGGGGACGTCTCTCATTTTGTCCGCAAGCCCTGAGGATCGAGTTAGCAACACTGGCCGACAGGCGGGCCCAGGCTGTGAGCACGCAGCGCCACCACGGAGAAGACGACCAATCCATGGGGGCTCGCGTGAGGAGCTGAGTTTTCTGTGACTTGGTTGTTGTGCTAGCAAACAAGCCATCGATTTCGTGGCTTCCCGGCCACTCCTCGCTCCTTGTTTATCTTCTTCCTCCTCTTCCCCCGAGACGAGAGAAGCAGGGGCCCGTTCGTCATTGTCATCATCACACTCTAGTGTCAGTAGCCAGGAGGAGGGGAAGAGGAGAGATCGAGGATGCCCCGCGGCGGCTTCTCGGGGAGCCTGAGCTCGCCCAAGATCGACGTCGTCATCGACATGGGCAACCCCTTCCTCAACCGCACCGTCGACGGCTTCCTCAAGATCGGCGCGGTACGTTTGGTTTAATACATCCCCATTTCTTCCAACCCCTTTCTGTCATCTACACATTTCAATCGCGAATGCGGGGTGCCTGACATCTCCTCATCGATCAGGTTGGCGCGTGCAAGGTGGCCGCCGAGGAGACGTTCGAGTGCCTCCACAGGGGTAAGCCTCTCTGCTCCCCTTTGTATCGCTCCTGTTAGCCTCAATCGTGTTGCATTTTGCCCTTGCTGTATGCAAAGTTGCATCTTTTCGGGACACGGCTCAGAGATGGAAATGATTTAGCACCTAAAAAAGTTTATTTTTTTGTATTACTAATTGCTTGTGCAGACATGTCACAATCACTGAATAAAATTTATTATACACAAATGAAAAGAGAGTAAGGCCTCTCTGCAATAGAGAATGCGTCCAGTGGAACATGGGGGCAATCATAACCGTTCACTTAAGCTAGTTAGCCATGACTTGTGGATTTCTGCTCATTGTGCAGCCTGCATAGTGGATATTATGTTGTGATTCAGTTACAGAAATGGCAGGTCCATCCCAATTTTCGCTTGGCTCGTTTTAGATAGGCAAGTTAATTTAAGTTCTGAACATTAGGCTGAAGCAGGTGCAAGTGACCAAACCATCTGTTACTGTCACTTTCCCATTACCGTAGACCAGCTTGTACAGTTCTTATATGTACTTGTTTTCTTGTATTCCTTCTCTTGTGATTCCTAACATAATAACCTCATGAGATAACGTTTGACCATATCTGTTGTTGTGCAACTCTAAATTTGTGCTATGGTGTTTCTATTGATTTAGGTATTGTATAGTCCACTATTTTCCTACTGCTTGTTGACATTGTATGCTGCAATATTTCAACAGGAAGCAGAACAAGTAGCTGGTATAGTGCTCCCTTATACACACCTAACAACATTCGCTGTGTTCTTTTGCAGGGGATGTTTCGAAGCACAAGCTTGAGCATGCAGTAAGTATTTCCAGGACACACGCTTCACCTGGTTTTCAAATATTTTTTTTTGACGTGATGTTGTTTTCTCTTGAAGAACATTTCACATCAAGCCCACTTAAATGTATAGGATACAAAGATAAATATGCAATTAAATTATCTCCCATGGATAGTGGTTCTTTTACTTGAAATAGCAAAAACAAAAAACATGCTATCTATGTAATGAATCTCTTGTTATAGCCTCAATCCAATATGTTTCCATCTAGTGATTCGGATATTGAACTGAAACCCTGGACCTCTATGTCATGACCGCATCATGCTTTGTTCATATGCCAGAGTTGTTTATTTCTTTGCAGAGTTTAGATTCTGTTTACATTACACTAATATAATATGATGTGCTGAATATCTACGCAGCTGAAGAAAATGTGCAAGGAGGGTGCATATTGGGGTAATTAAATGCTTATTATTCCACTTATTGTTTTCCATTGCAAATAAATATGGGCATCAAACCTCCTATTCATCTATTGTTTTCCCAAAATTCATATGTTTCTTCAAATAATATGCAGGTACCGTTGCAGGAGTTTATGTGGGCATGGAGTACGGAGTGGAAAGGGTCCGTGGTCGCAGTGACTGGGTAAGAAATGTCTGAATGACTGTTTGGATTTCTGTTAATTTAATTGAACTCTACGTGGAAAGAGAAAAAAAGGTTTTCTACTAGTCTCTCCACTTGAAATATGCATCTTATCATTGTTTGTCTAAGAGTTAGGCTCTATGTGGGACTGCCGTCTCATAGATCACGAATATTTTTATGTCTCCCCACCCTCCCATACACTTTCCTTGTCCAAAACATTACTCAAGTCTCATAGTGCTAGTTCATTAGAATTATTAATGACACCAGCTAGTTGATCTCTTGGAGCCAGGAGAATATTCCCCATCCAACCCATTAAAAATAGATCATAAATAGATATTCTGTGTCCACTTCATTCCGTCTCATGTTTTAGTCAATTTTGTGGTGCTCATTACTCATTAATTTTTTCCCCATTCTGTTTCTGGTATTCCTGCAGAAGAATGCGATGATCGGAGGCGCCTTAACTGGTGCTCTGATTTCTGCTGCTAGCAGCCAACACAGAGACAAGATCATCAAGGATGCGATCACTGGTGGCGCTGTTGCGACAGCTGTTGAGTTCATCAATTACCTTACCTAGATATGTAACTGCATTTGCAGTGTTATTTCCCCGACTATAAGAATAAGGGGCTTCTTTACCGGGGCCATGTTAACATTTCAATAAGCTACCTTCTTCAATCTTCGTTGTGCATGTCCTGATCTACCATTTTTTGTTATCTTTCTGTTTTGCATTCGTCAGCGTAATTCGGATATGAATTATCTAAGTGGAAGAGAAACATAATACTCCTATATGCAACTTGCAGCAACGAGAGGAGTCTTATGTCATGATTGACTAAACTATTGGATCCTAATGATAGCAACTGTCTGAATTTACCCTTAGTGCTTCATATTGTTAGAAAAATATCTCAATGATAACAAGCTGTGTTTGTGCGTCTTGAAGTGGGCATCAGATTATTTGGTACTTTTCGGTAAAAGAGTAACAACAATCATGATCCATCAGTCTATATTAGTTTTACCAGGAAGTGTGCTATTCACTTTTTTAATGTGAGTAAGCGCACTGCATACTTCAGAAATATTAATTAATGGTAAATCCATTGATACCTTATCGTTCTCACATTTCATTATCAACAATGATATGGTATCTCACTCGCGTTTCAGTGAAAATGACGCAGTACATCACTGGAGCAAAATGCTGAAACAGAATAAAAGTAAATCTGAGATTATTCGAACTATATCTTCAGCCAAGAATTTTGCATCTGTTCAGAAACTTAAGTAGCGATCACGAACCGGAACCGTAAACTGAGAATCAGCTACTGCTGAATCACTATTGCCATATCTCCTTTCGGGATGCTCCAGCAATAGTTTGTCCCTACGGCAAGTGGATCGAGGCTGAAAATCTACAGCAATTTTTTTGGGAACAATGGGCAGAAATCAATTTCATTGCTCCATCAAAGCTCATCCGTTCACTGTGACGTTATGCTCCGCTGCAATAATTCGTGTACCAGCACCAATAATTATTTTTTCTTTCAGCGGCAATAGTTTGGTTCGTGCAAGTTACAGGAGTGCCTGCTCGCGAGCCATCTTTTTCGCTATCTGCATGGACTATTTGTGTCCATCTGCTCTGCTACGCTAAGTTTTTATTTTTCAGTAGGGTTGGCAGCCCATACGGCGACGAATCTGGCACAGGTGCCTGATCGTCACTCCCCACACGATTCTATTCATCATGCAGGAGAAGATAATTGCCAGTAGAGTCCAATTGCTCGTGAGTGTACCCCGGTTAACTGTGAGAGCACATTTGAGCACAAAAGCGTCAGTCAGTTGCTTGCTGCAATAATTTGGGGGGCAATGAAGAGACAGGTGAGGCCTGGCTCTGTTGAGAATCTGAACAAAAGCAAGAACAGACGTGTACCTGATGTTTATCTGAAGAGTCTCTGATGAATTATTGTCCTAGCAGATTCTCTCTAGTTAAGCACAAACTCTAACCTCAGTCAGCGAGTTACACTTAAGCAAGCTGATCCCAGAAGGCATCCCCTTTTCAGCCATGGTGCTGCCTGCAGGCTGATGCTTCGACCAGTGCGAAAATTGTTCAAAGTTTCAGTTGATATTTCTCTCGACCTTTGCCATCCCCTTGAAGGTAGTAGCTCTGTTCGAGAGTCAACATCTTTTGTTTTGCATGAGCAAAAAGAAAACATATTTTTGTTTAGATTAAAGTGATGCTGCATTGGCCGACATGCACACCTAGATAGGTATAGCTCAGAGCAAATCACTGCAGCAAAATGCCCTTTTTCCTCCAAAAAATTAAAATCAGGAAAGAGAAGGCCACTGTCTATCCTTATTCCTGCTCCCAAAGCAGCAAAGTCGTGGTCCATGGGCCCTGGCTCACCGGCGTCCATTCTTTTTGGTGCAGAGGCTTGGGTCGCCATGCATCGCACCACCACGCCCTCCGCCCTATTTATACCCTTGCAGCCTGCACTCCCTTTCCTCATCACAAGCAGCACAAGCACAAGAAGAAGCACTAGTTCACCTTCTTCACTTCCTTGCTTGTAGTGTGCTTGAGATCGCGAGGATGTCTGGTTGCTGCGGTGGTAGCTGCGGGTGCGGCTCCGGCTGCAAGTGCACCAACTGCTCCGGCTGCAAGATGTTCCCTGACGTCGAGGCTGCTGCCACCACCTCCACCATGGTCATCGCTGAAGCCTCCAACAAGGGGTGAGTTGTCATATCATTAATTGTTCTGCGACACCATACATAAAGAGGAGGAAGAAGCTGACTGACGAGATGAGTTTTGTTGCTTGTGCTTGTGCAGGAGCTTCGGCGGCATGATGATGGCGGAGGCCGAGGGCGGCGGCTGCGGCTGCAACTCCTGCAACTGCAGCGGCGGCTGCTCCGGCTGCGGCTGCAGCTGCTGCAAGTGAGGCAGCCACGCGCCGCCCCCGGGCACGGCCGAGGACCCCAGCTTATTTACTAGTGTCTAAATAAGAGCCTGTCAATTGCATCTTTTGTGTGTGTCATGGGGTCGTCTGAACACTCCTCGTCTGCAATAGTTGTTGATCGTTGATGTCGTGGAGCTTGTCTTCCTCGCGTGGCCCGGTTTAATATATCTATCTTAACCAACCGCCTGGTGTCTGTCTCTGCCCATCACTGCTTATTGCCTCTTCATGGTGTCTCAGATGTTGCTTGATCTTGAATGCCTAGAGCAAATCATGTGGCGCTTTTCAGTTTTCAGTGCTAAAAAACTCTGAAAACAGGGTGTGACACATGCACAAGCACAAAACAAAACAGGTTCTCTGATTGTGGACAATTGTATGAAACACCCGAAAAGAAATGCAGGCAGGGGCTCGATCTGATAGTAACGTGCAGAAAAAAACCAAAAGGTTCTTTGTAGAGGATCCAATCTTTCCAGCCTTTTCCATACCACGCTGGAATAAACGGAGCGTGTGAAGAAAATAGGCACTCGTGTTTACGTAACATCGTCTGATGATGCTCGTTAAGCAGTATCTTTCGGACTAAAGTGAGAACCGACAGCATGGTACAGTACAGGAAATGCACTACCTGAAAACGTTACAACATTTTCACGGCTCCATATCTCTTACTCATGGCGCAGTGTAATCTTTGAAGTTTGTTTGCATGCGGACTATTCAGAGTTCATCAAGTATTAAATGCCAACATGATGAGGTACAGTTTCAGGCTTCTACTCTGGCTTTTCTCCTACATCTATCTTACATACTTACTGAATGTGATGATACAGCAGATCAGTCCTAGGGACTCTTCCATTATAGTCCAGGATCCAAATTAGGTTTTCTGGAAACAAGAACTCAGCCTTTGCCCCCCTACATCGCAAAAGAACAGGGGAAGCCTGTTTTAATTTGTAGGTTGAAATTTGATTTCCCTTTTTGTAAAACAAAATCTTGCTATCATAACCCGTACACGTTTTCCTTCCTTTCAAAAAAAAAAAAAAAAACCCATACACGTTACCTTACTGACTTTGAGACTTCCAGTTGAATGAATCTTGGTGAACTGACAAAAACAAAAGGTGAAAGAAAATAAAAGTGACAGAATTTATGAGCGCCCAGTCTAATCATGTCCAAGCATCCAGTACACATGAATGTTGCTAAATGCACTGGTGCCGTAGAATTTTTTTTCCCACAGTGCATGAAAACCAAATTCTAGACCGACCAATATGACACATATTATAAGTAATCTGAAAAAGATACTCTTTGCCTTGCTATAGAAATACCAACTTACCAATCCTCTGCAGACGTCTACAGGTGAGGCTTTGGCTCTGTTGAGGATCTGAACAAAAGCAAAGAGCAGATGTGTACCTGATATTTATCTGAAGAGCCTCTGCTGAATTATTGGTACTAGCACTAGTTAAGCACAAACTCAAACCGCAGACAGCCCCAGTTTATTTTCAGTTAATATGATCCCAGAAGGCATCACCTTTTGACCCATGGTGCTGTCTACGATGCTTCGACCAGTGCGAAAATTATTCAAAGTGTCAGTGATATTTCACTCGAACTTTGCCATCCCCTTGTAGGTAGTAGCTTTGTTCCAGAGTTAACACATCTTTTGTTTTGCTTGAGCGAAAAAAAAACACATATTTTGTTTAGATAAAGTGATATTGCACTGACCAACATACACACCTAGATAGATAAAGCTCAGAGCAAATCACTGCAGCAAAATGGTCTTTTTCCTCAAAAAACAAAAAGTCAAGAAAGAGAGGAGCTTTCTCTCTATCCTTATTCCTGCTCACCGGCGTCCATTCTTTTTGCGGTGGAGGCTTGCGTCGCCATGCATCGCACCACCACGCCCCCGCCCTATTTATACCCCTCCCTGCCTGCCCTCCCTTTCCTCATCACAAGCAGCACAAGCACAAGAAGATCACCTTCTTTAGTTCCTTGCTTGTAGTGTGTGCTTGAGATCGAGAGGATGTCTTCTTGCTGCAACAGCAAGTGCGGGTGCGGCAACGGCTGCCAGTGCGGCGACTTCTGCGGTGGATGCGCGATGTTCCCTGACGTCGAGGCTGCTGCAGCCACCTCCACCATGGTCATCGCTGAAGCCACCAACAAGGGGTGAGTAAAGTTGTCATATCATTGTTCTGCGACACCATACATAACCAGAGGAGGGGGAAGCTGGCTGACGAGACGAGTTTGTGCAGGAGCTCCGGCGGCATGATGATGGCGGAGGCCGAGAACGGCGGGTGCGGCTGCAACTCCTGCAGCTGCGGCGGCAGCTGCTCCGGCTGCGGCTGCGGCTGCGGCTGCTGCAAGTGAGGCAGCCAAGCGCCGCCCCCGGGCACGATCGAGGACCCCAGCTTATTTACTAGCGTCTAAATAAGAGCCTGTCAATTGCATCTTTTGTGTGTGTCATGGGGTCATCTGAACACTCCTCGTCTGCAATACCTGTTGATCGTTGATGTCGTGGAGCTTGCCTTCCTCGCGTGGCCCGGTTTAATATATCTATTTTTTTTTAGATAATGGGAAGATTGTATTAATCCCGGCCTTGACACTCGATGAAGCTACAGCCGCAGTGGCCTTGACTTCTACGAGAGTTACAACCAAATATAACCGCCGACCATAGTCGGCCATCATCAGAAGTGCAGAATGCTACACCGATGAAACAAAACTAAAAAAGAAAAGAAAATTTTGTCTCCTATCCACAGCTAGTTGTCTTCCGGTGCAGTTTCTTGAGTACGGTCGACTCTGTATGTTTGTTCTTCCACCACATCTATCGAGGAAAGAATAACACACGAGTATCTGCCAATCTAATGACGAACACCATCTCTTGATTGAAGCAAAGACCACCCAAACCGCAACCGACGAAGGAAGAAAATCCCATGCACCATGTCCGTGAAGATCCATAGTAGCATAACAGCTGTAGGAGACACAAACCAAGAACGATGATCAAGGTCGAAAGACCTTCACCGGAGATCTCCAAGACGACGCTCCAAGGAGGATGCAACGCCAAAAGCGTCACCGACGCCCATCCGTATAGGATTAGATTTTCACCCGGAGATCAAAGAGGCATGAACAGTAAGACAACACCCCTAAGGAGGTAAATGGCGCCTGAAGGTGTCATTGTTGTCACCCGCAGCGAGGCGGCCTAGGCTTTCGCCCAATTGCATCATGCCTCCATCGTCGGCATGGAAGAGATGAAGAACACCGATGGCATCCTCACGCACGACGCGCAAGAAGCCAGCAGCTCCGTGACAATCGTATCTTAACCAACCGCCTGGTCTCTGTCTCTGTCCCCTGCTTATTGTGAGATGTTCCTTGATCGTTCAGGCTTAGTGAAAATCATGTGGTGCTTTTCAGTTTTCAGTGTTTAAAAACTCAGAAAAAAAGAGTGACACATGCACAAGCACAAAACAAAGCAGGTTCTCTCATTGTGGACAACTGTCTGAAACACCTGAAAAGAAGAGTTTTACGGTGCCCTATACCAGTGATATAATACTACCAGTATCTAGTGGTATTTATAATTTGACGGTCCAGATTGTTTCATCTCCCATCTCCAATACCACTAATATTTTTAAGTGGTATCAATAATACTAGAGCATTTTAAGAAAGAAACTAAATGGCAAACTTATAATTGTTTCAATGACAAGGGAGAAATGTTACTCCCTATATTCCCTAATCGATTGGAACAATCGGTGCTGGATGGATTGATACGAACAAGAAGTTCATGAGCACAACCGTGTGACTCCAGTCATTGATGATCCGCTCCACGAGAGGATCTTTGCATGTATTTCGTTGATCAAGTGACGAGAGTTACAGTTCGTCAGTCATACGCAACTTCCTCCCCAAATCTGTCATAATTAGATGTATTGGCGCAAGCATGTACGTTTTGTTTTTGGATGGTGAAAGGATGCAGGGCCGTGTTGGAAGGATGTGCGATGAGGGCGATCGAGGGTGGGGGCACACTGACGGCGTAGGGTGCGAGCTGGGCAAGATCACGTGAGTGGCGGCGGCGCTGGAACAACGAATGAGCGGCGAGATCGAAGGTCGCGGCGGCGGCGGAGCCGTAGCGACGTAGGCCAATACGAACGACGAACAAACAGGAGGGTTTGTTGTGCATGGTGGCGGCGCGACGGGTAGCACATAGAATAGATGACTGTGATACCCTTCTTAATACCACTAGTATTATACTAGTGATATAGGGCACCGTAAAACTTCTCATGCAGGCAGGGACTCTTATCTGACAATAACATGCAAAAGAAAACCTAAAGGAATCATTTTTTTTTAGAGGAACCAATCCAGCCTTTTCAATACCACTCTGGAATAAACAGAGCCTATGAAGAAAATAGGCACTTGCGTTTACGTAAGATCATCTGATGATGTTCAGTTAGAAATACAGAGTTGGCCCAACTCTTGGACTCTGAGTGAGCACATATGTCAGACTAAAGTGAGAACCGACAGCAAGGTGCAGTACAGGAAATGCACAACCTGAAAATATTAAAACATTTCCTACGGCTCCAAATCTCACACTCATGGCGCAGTGTAATCTTTGAGGTTTGTTTACATGCAGAGTGTTCAAAGTTCATCAATTAAAAATACCAACATGATGAGGTACAGTTTCAGGTTTCTGCTCTGAATTTTCTTCTACATCGATCTTACATATTTACAGAATGTGATGATACAGTCCAGGATGCAAATAAGGTTTCTGGAAACAAGAACTCAGCTTTTTTCCCCTACATGACAAAAATAACAGGGGAAGCCTGTTTAAATTTGTAGATTGAAATCTGATTATTATTATTTTAAATAAAATATTGCTATCATAATCTGTACACGTTACCATACTAACTTTGAGACTTCCAGTTGAATGAATCTTTGTGAATTGACAAAAAGAAAAAGCGAAAGTTGAAACAGATGATGGAAAATAAAAGTGACAGAATCTATTCATGTCCAAGCATCCAGTACACACGCATGCATGGTGCTAAATGCACCGTTGCCAAAGAATTTATTTCCCCCCACAAGCATGGTGCATGAAAAGATGTAGACCGACCAATATGACACTTGTAATTAGTAATCTAATCTGAAAAAGATACTCTTTGTCTTGCTATATTGCAGCAGTAATGGCAAATTTGCAAAACCCATGCAAACCGGACTTACCGGTCCAGTCCGCTTAGCAAAACCGGTCGGTTTTCGCTCAAAACCGACAATGTGTCCGATTTTCTTGGTTTCGGTTTTCTTGGTTTTTTCGGTTTTTTAAACCTTGCCCTCGGCATCCTAATTTGTTTTAAAAGAACCATCAGTATTTTTTTCCCTGTCACGTTTAAAACTGGTTTTTGCTTCTGACATGAGTTTTTTTGTTTTTGTTTTTTTGAACTGGAATCTGACATGAGTTTAGCAAGGAAAAACAATGACTCTACGGGAAAAAGAAAAGGTGAGACCTTCTAGTTTGATTATCACTCCATTCCTTAGTGCTACTCCCTCCGATCGCGAAATATTGTCGTCCCCGTCCGGCGAATGTACTAAAATACAACTACCAGGCAGTGTCGGAACATCAATAATGTTCATACGGAGGGGTTAGTATTTTCTGCCTGACGTATTATTGACATGCTGATAGGATGGCAGAAGATGAAATACAGAAATTGCCTTGAATTTTCATGTGTAACTTAGCGGCTAAGTTTAACAATAGAGGAACTGTTAGGATTAAATCAATACTAAATCAGGTACGACTTATGAGCTGCCTCAGCAGTATTTTACTCAACATGATCTACAAATAGTCAAATATCATATAATTATATTGCTATCCTGACAGTACTGGTACACCGTTGGTTTTTATCTAATGACATCAGAAGACACCCCAGCTAGATCATGCATGTTGCAAGCTAAGATCCGCAGGATATTCTCGTTTATTCACCTCCTAGGACTTACTAATATTTCATTGGACACTGCCACACGTATGAGTATTGGGTCTAAATATATTGTATGCAGGTGTGAGGCTACTTGCTCTCAAAGAAAATTACGTTTGAATTTTAATGCAGTGTCATGTATGCAAGTAGTGCCAATATACAATACTCCAGCCTGGGGATTGACTTGTGGTTGCGCCATCCAATCGCCTGCTTTGTTTAGAGTTTACCGCTGCACAAAAAATGAAAATCAATCTTGCTCTGCAGGAACTGCATTGTTAATCCTTGGTCTCTTGAACTTTCCATGGCTACCAAAGTCAGAACCAGGTGTGCGTGTACGTGTGTATATATATATGTACGTATGTACGATAATGATGATGATGTCTTGCAAATGTGAGCATGGCGTGGTGATTGTTACCTGAAATGTGTATATATCAATATATGTCCAGATCATGATCAGGCTATATTTCAGTTAGGGGTGAAAACAGTGACGGAAATTCCCGATCTACCGACGATCGTTTCCGAGAAAACAAGAAATGGGAAAATGAAAATGGAAAATTTGAAAACGAAAATGAAAATGGGAAAAACTAAACGGAAATGAAAATGAAAACGATAGAGGGGATTTTCGATCGAATAGACGGAATATCGTATTACATCGGAAATTTCCGTAAAAAATACCGTATTTATTACTACAGTAGGCACCGTCAGACCTTTTTTCTTTACCCAACCAGCCCAAGCAACAAGCCTAACTTCCTTATGTGGAAATAATACTGGCATGGAAGTAATCACCGTGACTTTGTCATGATAGTGATTACTGTCTAACTACCTCCATCGTGATTGACTGACTACCATGTGCATGAACGTCTCATTCCATCCAGCCCTTACCAAACAGAGTCGAATCCCAATATGAGCGACACCGCTACACTTGTTATGATGGTTCACTTTTATTCTTCATTACTTAGGCTATATTCACGTTATTTTATTATTTATATTGGAGCTCGTTATTTTCGATCCCAATTATCGGTTCCCGACCGATATCGACATATTTTCGTTCCGATAATTTCGTTCTCGATCTCCCGACATTTTCGATATCGTTTTCATTTCCGAAGTTACCGGTTTCGATTTCGTTTTCGACTAAATAATATGGTTAGGAAATGATAATGGATTTTTTCGATCGTTTCCGACCGTTTTCATCCCTAATTTCAGTGAGTTGGAGAGCAAAAACTTACCCCACTTAATAAAGCGAAGTGGATCCTTTGTAGTCACTGATATGTGGGCTAGTCAGGGCACTGGACCCACATGTCAACGATTGGTTATGCCCCTGCATTACCGCAGAGGATCACAATCTTTAATGAAGAGTTTTTTTTTTCGATAATGAAAAGCTTGGAGGGCATATTCCACTAGTCTCGTTCGTTGTCCTCAACCATGGAGTTAGGAACCTCTGCCACACCACATTCAGCATTCCGAAATTTGGATCAGCAGCTTGTTCCTTTCTTTTTTAGGATCGGCAACTTGTCCACATTGGCAATTGGCTTCAACTGGAGTTTCAGTGACGCATGCTAACTAACCAACCAGTGGTTCCTATCCTATTCCATGAGGGTCTACATGATCAAATCCAACGATCATGTATCTTTGTTAGATGTATTGCTGAACTCTTTCGATGAAGAGACAAACAAGAACTGCTCTGCCTCTCCATCTCTTGCATGCAACTCAACACTACGAACCCTCTGGTGTGTCCCTTCTGATTAAGAATGAGACCTGGTTAAAAAAAGAAAAGGCAGGTCAGGAAGCAGCTTAGGTGAATGCATATGAGGGGTAGTTTTAATTTTCGTTTGACAATTTTTTTTTTGAATTCGTCTCTTATGTCCATTCACCATGTATTACTAGATGCGTAGCGAGTTCGGATACAAATATGGCATGTCACATGTTGAAGAACAAAAAGAAAACAGAGAAGAGACCACGACGTCGCAACACATCGTGCACCGGCCCAATCTAGTCACCCTGATGTTCCAATGGTATTTTACTCTTGGAAATCAAAGTCAACTTAGCTCAAGGGAATTTTTTTTTCTTTGCAGAGACAAGAAAACAAAGGAAGAAAAGATAGATCGTGGTCAACTCCATAAACAAAGCTTATTTGCTAGCTCGCAGCAATGTCAACGCCTTCCCCCCTTCCCTCCTCTTGCCGCCCATTTTTGTCCCCTCCTGGCGCGGCGCCACATTCCCCAATGCGCATCGAGATCCATCGACACGTACTCCGGCTGTCTCTCTTGTCATGGGCAACCGCGTGGCGAGGCTGGCCACGCCGTGCTTCTCGCCGGGCGGCGGCGGCGGCGCGCGCGGTCACCGCGGCGAAGGCGCGGCGGCGGACGCGTACTACAACGGGGACGCCGGTGACGGGCACGGCGTCGTCGGGCATATCCTGAGCTTCGACGGGCGCGACGGCCCGGCGAAGGGGATCGGCGCCATCCACGGCATCTTGCTGCCGTCGAACCAGTCCACGGTGGGCTCCGCCGGCGGCGGCGGTGGCGGCGGCTCCGTCCTCACCGACTCGATGTCCTTCTCCGGCTCGTCGTCGTTCGACAGCTCCACCTCCTTCTCCTTCCGCCAGCTCCAGCCGGGGCCCTACTCCTCCGGCCCGCTGGAGTACAGCACGTCGTCGCCGTCGACGTCTACCTCCGGCCGGTCGGCGTCGCGGCACGGCCAGCAGCGCACCGACGAGCAGATCCTCGCCGACCTCTACGCGACGCGGCACCGGCGGCGCCACCAGTGCCGGGCGTCCGGGAGCCCGCTCCTTGGCGGCCTCCGCCGCGCCGTCTCGTCGGTGCTGCGCGCCAGCCCGTGCGTGTCCCCCGGGAGGATGCCGATGAACCACCATCAGGACGGCGAGCCCGTCGCGGCGGTGGGGGGAGGAGACGGCGCCGGCATTGTCGGCTCCGGCGCGATCAAGGGCGGCGGCGCCGGCGAGGACGTCAACGGCGGCGCGGCGGCGAGGGTGCAGTGGGCGCGCGGGAAGGCCGGGGAGGACCGGGTGCACGTCGTCGTGTCGGAGGAGCACGGCTGGATGTTCGTTGGCATCTACGACGGCTTCAACGGCCCGGACGCCACCGACTACCTCGTCGAACACCTCTACGCCTCCGTGTGCCGCGAGCTCAACGCCGGCGTGATGGCCGCCACCGCCGCGGCGGCCGAAGACGACGACCGGCGGCGGCGGCCTGACGATGACCAGGAGGTGCTTGACGCGCTGGCGCGCGCGCTGCAGGCGACGGAGGCCGGGTACTTCGCGGAGGCGGAGGCGCGCGCGGCCGAGTGCCCGGAGCTGGCGATGATGGGGTCGTGCGTGCTGGTGGTGCTCATCAAGGGCGCCGACGTCTACGTCATGAACGTCGGCGACAGCCGCGCCGTGCTCGCGCAGCAGGCCGAGCCCGACCTGTCCCGCGTCCTCGTGCCGAGGCAAGACGACGACGCCGCCGCCGGCGTCAGGACAGAGGAGATCAAGCGGCGGTTCGACGAGTGCGACATGGGCGACCTCGGCGCGCTGCAGCTCACCATGGACCACAGCACCAGCGTCTACAAGGTGAACACATATATATATATATATATCTCCAACCCACTCATCCATTTCTGCATGGAATTGCACGATTACCAACCAATTCTTCATATTTGAACAGTGAATTGTAAATTTTAGTAACTTTTGAATGATGGATGCAGGAGGTGAGGAGGATTCAGAGCGAGCACCTAGACGATCCTGCCTGCATTGTGCACGGCAGGGTGAAGGGTTCACTGAAGGTGACAAGGGCATTCGGAGCCGGGTACCTAAAAGAACCCCGGTGGAACAAGGCTCTCCTCGAGGTGTTCCGGGTGGACTACGTCGGGACGTCGCCGTACATCACCTGCCGGCCGTACCTCCGGCACCACCGGCGCACCGTGCGCGACAAGTTCATGATCCTCTCCTCCGACGGCCTCTACGAGTACTTCACCAACGAGGAGGTGGTCACGCAGGTCGAGACATTCACCGCCAGCTACCCCGGGGAAGACCCGGCCAAGTTCCTCAGCCACGAGATCCTCCGACGCGCCGCCAAACAAGCCGGTGAGTGTTAACAATTAGCATTTCCCGGTTAACTGACACTCCATTCTTCAATTCTTACAAAGTTGCTTACCTCAAATTTAGCTATGCACAACCAACAACTGAACTAAAAAGCCTCAATTTTTCTTTAAAAAAAAATCGCCAAACATTATTCATTTTCTAGCTAGAAAAGATGCATGATACATATCGTATTGCAACCTCTGCATCGACGAATACATCAAACATTACTTATGTGCTTACCAATCCATGTTATAATGTAGGAATGGAGGTCCATGAGTTACTTGAGGTTCAGCAAGGGGACCGACGGAGATACCATGACGATGTCTCCATCATCATTATCTCCTTGGAGGGGAAGATATGGACGTCATAGCTAGGGTTTTGGAGTAGTCCACATTTTATTGGTAGGATACATTCTATATGATCTGCATTGTACACTGTAAAAAGGGATATATTATAATTCCTATTAAGGAGTGTAGTACACATGATTTTTCCCCCCTCGTGACCAATCGATCACAGGGCAGTGAGCATGATTTTTGGCAGAAGAACGAAGTTTCTCTCAATTGATCGAGTTGAACTTGACATGCTTGATGCCACTGCATGCGAACATGAAGCTGAACATGGGCGGATCCAGCAGGGGGGCAAGGGGAGCTCAAGCCCCCTCTACCCCTGCTAGATCTCCATGGAGATGAAGGGAAATTCATGTATCCATCACCAGAAAATTCTAACCCCACTCCACATGTATCCATCACCGGAAAAAGCTGCACACCGAGGAGCGAATAGAGGTGTGGAATATGACACATAATCTTGATGTTCTGAAAATCATGCCATTTTTAGACGCGTGGGCACTAGAGAGGATGATGAAACGCTTAAACCTGGATTGTTCTTGTATGAACGCTCGAGCTCCTGTACATTTTTTTTTTTAGCAAAACAGCTCCTGTAGATTTATTTTTTCTTTAGCCAATCCTGCAGAATTTTCAGTGAGAAAACACTTGCGAAGCTGGGCTCCGATTATCTGAAACTGTGATTTGAGCTTCACTGGTGGGCTGCGGACACGGCCGCACGGCCCAATCAAAAGCAGCGCACGATGTAAACGCGGTCGGGGCCCCCACCCCTTGCGGAACGGTAGCGCCCACTGTCTCTTCGTCATCAGATCCTGCCCGCCCCCATGCCGCCGCCGTCCTCCTCGTCGGCCCCGGCCACCCACCACCTCCGCCTCTGGTGGCGCCGCCGCGGCCGAGCCGGCGCCGTCGTCGCCACCTTCTCCGTCGCTTTCCTCTCCGCAGCGCTGCTCCTCACGCTCTCCTACTACGCCTCCCTGCCACCCTCAACATCCTCCTCCTCGTCGTCCTCCGGCCGCAGCCCCGTCCTCGTCGGACTCACCCTCGTCCGCGGAGCCGAGGAGAAGGGCGCGCGTGAGTTCTTGCTCCCCACTTCCCCTGCAGTTTCTTTCAAAATTTCAAAACTGCCTTCTCTGGTTTTGGTCACGCAACATTCTGCTCCACCTCACTAGCTAAAATTAAAACACGCTTCAGTTTGCTACCGCGAATTGTGTTTGATCGGTATTTAGTCTCGGGGTATGAAGGGAGGCTTTTTCTGTGGTTTTCACAGTGTGCTTGGATGGGAGCCCGCCCGGCTACCATCTGCAGAGAGGCTCTGGGAGTGGATCGCAGAGCTGGCTCATCCACTTGGAGGTAAGTGACGTCTTCAGTCAACCTACAGATCACAAATTGATGCCTTTTTTCTCCACATTGTTCGTTGGCCATGCATGCGTTGTGAATATGAAAATAATTACTGAAATGTGTGTACAAGTGAGAATTGTCGGTCACTGAAATTGTTTCATGATGATAGGCACTATTTGTCCATGTCTGTATTCTTTAACTGGAATGTCAGAATGGTTTATGCAAAGACTATGTTTTGGTCCATTTATGCTTGCGGCAATGCCAGTTGCTAACTAAAAATGGAGGAGGACCACAGAATTTTCATTTGCAGTGAAACATAAAGTTGTGGCATCTGCAGGACTACGCAGCTTAATCATGCTTTCCCTATGTATACTTGCTAACTGGTTCTAACCTGTGACAATTACAAAATAGTTGTTCGTTGTTGTGACTTGTGATACTTCTGCTTCCTCAATTCTCTATGTTTTCTGAGCTTTAGGGTGGAGGCTGGTGCCGTAATCTGAGATCATGTGCCTCCCGCAAGAAATCAATGTTGGGTTCATCGCGGTACATGGAGCATCAGGTTGAGTTCGCAGGGATCTTGAGCGATGATAAATCTCAGAATCCTGGTACTGCAATTCTCTATCAGATCTTTGTTCCCACCCTTTTATGATGTGTTTCTGTGCCTAAACTGCAATATTGTACCTGTTAGTATGTCTGCGGATGTCAGTAGCTGTGCCTGCAGAAAAGTTAAGATTCATTTTTATTGGCTTTTACCATTAAATAATCTTCAAGTCTCTAACAATTGTTGTTAGTTTTGCATATCAACCAGTTGGATCACATATCACTTTATCTTAGAAAGAATATCATGTTCACAGAGTATTGGCATTCATATTATTGTATTAGAGATTGTGTTGTAAGTGGCAAGTTGTTTCACTTGTAAACAAGTGTGCCGTCTTCAGGCATCTATACTTGATCTGAACCCTGAATCTGTTACTTATTGCATATTGTGAATTTCTGTTTTTTTTTTCTTGCAAGCAACTAACGATCTGTGTACAATAGTAATTTAAAGTTTTCAAGATATATATGGATGTCTCATTGAGCATGTCTGTCAATCCACAGATTTTTACAACTGGAATAAAGTGAAGATAAGGTATTGCGATGGAGCATCGTTCTCTGGGGATGTCAATGATGAGTTGCAGGTGTGCTTGGCTGCTTGCCTATTTCCCAACAGACTGTGTTATTGTCGGGTGAATATTAAATATTATTCTGTGAATCCTTGTAGAATGGCACAAGATTCTTCTTCAGAGGCCAGCGTATCTGGGAAGCAGTTATGAGTGAACTTCTGTTGACGGGTCTCGGACATGCTAAACAGGTCATTCCTTGCAAGCCTAAAAAAGTCTCTTTATTTCGAAAAAGAAGGAAACATTACTTAGCTTACTTTCATATTTGTGAATCAACATTATTCACTTGAATGTATGATGTATCCAACATCCATTATGAAGTTTTGTGAATATTTTTTCTTGTTTAATTGGATGGAGCTGTAGACGCTACCCCACAAACCCAAAATGGACTAATTTTGATTATTTTCTTAGGCAAGCAGTTTGTGGCTCTAATAGGTGATTACTATTTACTAAATAATGTAGACCTGATACATTTCACGATAGCAGTAGTCTCAATTACATTTTGGTTCACCTAACAGCTTTCTTTATTTTTGCCTATGAGAATAGGACTAGTATTATTTTCTTATCGTGTAGTACATTGTAAATATTCATATGCACTTGCAACTTCGGTTACTGGTTATTAGGCAGCTGAGTATGTTAATTTCATACTGTATTGTATTTGCTGGTTTTCCTATGTAAGTAATTCGACTTTTATACTGATGGTGTGATGCTGATATTTTGTTTCCAGCTTACAGGCCTTTTTAACTGGATGTTCTGCTGGTGGGCTAGCCACTTACATTCACTGTGATGCTTTTCGTGCTCTGCTACCAAAGGACTCTAGGGTCAAATGTCTTGCAGATGGTGGTTTTTTCCTTGATGTGTATGTTTCCACATTGCCTTTTACTATTTTAATTTTTTTTAGGGAACTGTTTTAAAATATTTTGATATTTAATCCACGATAGTAAACTCTGAAGAAAGTTCCTAAAAATACAGTATCCCGGTGGGTACCAGGGTTTAACTAACTGATTGAATTTAGAGAATTTGAATGTTATTCATCTGGAATATATGTACCATTATTAATAATTCAGGAAAACCTTTGAGGAAACTATTTTGATCTAATTTTAATGCCAATCCTTATCCATCAGGAAACTTATTGGTAACTGTTGATTTCCAGTACAATTTTGAGATGGGAAATGTAACCCTGGTCTGAAGTACTTGAATTTGTCTCCAACTCTCCATAGTCCATTCAAACATCAACTAGATTACTTTAAAGTTTTAACATTTAAAAGCATGAAGGTAGCCAATCAATAAGCAAATAATTGCATGTTCTCTTGCTGTCAGTCAGAAATGGAATGAGAAAACGTAAAAAACTTAGATAATGGAAATTTTACTCTCTTTTTTTTTCTACATCCTTGGTTTCTACGTAATTTATTTAGCTCCTTCAATTGCAGAGAAGACATTTCCAGGAAAAGAACCATTAGAGCTTTCTACAATGATGTTGTCCGTCTTCAGGTTTCTTTGCCTTTCACAAGTCCACCCTCCTCCTTCAATGTTCTCTCTTTCAAGCATTAACGTTTTCATTTCTGGGTGCTTTGCTTCAGGATATGCGTAAAAGATTTCCACATTGTGATTCAAACTTGGAGCCTGGCCAGGTTAGTCTCTCAAATCCCATCAATGTGACCCAATCGTTGGTACCTTGAAGTTCTGCCTTCTAATATTGTCACTTAAACTGTGTTCCAGTGCTTCTTTCCACAGGAAGTTGTGAAAAACATTGTTACCCCAGTATTTGTTCTTAATCCAGCATATGATGCTTGGCAGGTATCCTTATCTGTATCCATCACGCATGTTCTATTTCTATTTGAAAATATGAATACAAACGTAAACATTCTTTTCCAGGTACAACATGTTTTGGCTCCGGTAGCATCTGATCCTCAACATTCATGGATGGACTGCAGACTGGATATTAGCAAGTGCAGTTCTAACCAACTTGAGATTCTGCAAGGTTGACTCATTTTGCATGTTTATCTCTTTTTATTTATCTGCCTGGCTTTATGGATTCCTTGTCATACTTTACATGTACAATGCAACATTTTGCAGGTTTCAGGAAAGAACTGCATAACGCTATAAGTGAACTTAAGGAGAAAAGAGACTGGGGCATGTATATCAACTCGTGCTTTGTTCATTGTCAGTCATTGAACTCCTTCACTTGGCACTCTCCATCTTCTCCAAGAGTCAACAATAAGGTAACTTATGCTTCCAACTGTCTTGCAGATGTGATGTCTACATGACTTCAATTTTGTTTTCTGAGCCAATGGTACATGATTAGGAAAATAGTCTTTTATGAACTTGAAATATTTGAAATCTTCTTGCAGTTTGTCTCATTTTTGCAATATTATGTCTAAATTTAGGGCCTGTTTGGGTGTTGTAGTTTTTCAAAACCAAAGTATTAAGAAACCATGGTTTTAGAAGCTAGAGCCAAGCAAAACCATGGTTTAGAAAAAAGAGGTCATGAGTGGAGTTTTTAAAACTCCAAAATGGTTGCCCTTTTAGCAATACCATGGTTTTTAAAACTGCAAAACTTGTTACATCCAAACACCTCTATGCCTCTCAAAACCAAAGTATTTTGCAAAACCGTAGTATTCTTACAAAACTTCAAAAATACTTTGTATCCAAACAGGGCCTTAATATTTTCTTTAATATTTCTGTGAATAGAGCATCGCAGAGGCAGTTGGAGACTGGTTCTTCGATAGAAGAGAGGTGAAGGAAATAGATTGTGAATATCCCTGCAACCCGACATGCCACAACTTGGTTTTTGCTAAGCCTTTCAAGGCATGAAATACTTTGTATTTTTCTTTGTCCGTATCATGTAGTAGTTAAATTAGCAAATTGTTTAAAGAAAAGGAAATAATTTTTTTTGAGGAGAAACGGTTGAATTGCAGACCCCACAATGAAAAAGCCAAACATTTCAAACGTTTCTCCTTTTCTTGTTTACCTATATATAGACCAGTTTCACCTAATTCTGATTCGCTGTTCCCAACACCCTTCTCTGACCTGGGAGCAGCCCCTTCTTTTCCTCATTCCTGTTCTTAACAAGTGAAAGTAGTTAAAATGGTTCACCCTTGAGATGATCCTTCACTGACAAGAAGTTTTGATATTTTGGGAGCCTATCTATTTATATGAATTCTTTTATAGAAGAAAAAAACAGTAATTTGACTTCCCTTCCAATAATAATTCCACTTTACTCTTGTGAGAATATATAGCATGTTGTATCGCCGTGACACGATGCTGCTGCTGTTGCAAGTTTAAGTTTAACAGTGAACCTTTTTTTTTGGCAATTTTGTCTGAGGGACATCCCTCGTTTGTGGCTTGGTCTCCCACACACCGCTCGAATCCGTTTTGGCTGGATCACACCGAGAAAAACTGGCTTTGCCCACTGCACACCGCACGGAATAAACAATGCAATTTTTCAGCAGGAGGAAAGAGGCGCATGGGAAAAAGACTTTGATGCCCCGACTCGGACGTCGCCGAGCTGCCCCCTTCGTCTCGCTCAATCGCTGCCTGCATCAAGACCCGACACCTCAACCCACATCCTGCATCAAATCCCGCCGCCCCGAGAAGGCGCCATGTGGGGATGGGGCTGCCAGGAGACCTCGCGTCCATGGGATTGGGAACCTCAACGAGCTGATGCCCATGAGGATTGGGAGGGGTGGCTCCGTCAAAGATGGGGCAGTGCATGGACGAGCTCATGCCCATGGGTATTGGGAGGGGCGACTCCGCCAATGATGGGGCAGTTCATGGACGAGCTGTTGCGGAGCGTCTGGCATCGGCGTCCGCGGCGCGGCGCCAGCGCTGGCGGGGGAGGACGGCGCGCTGCAGCAGGATTTTTTGCGGGAGGGGGTGACGCCGCCGGTGGCGGCGAGGAGCCGCAGGCCCGCAGCCCAGCCGGCAACCGACACTCGGTCTCCACGCCGTCGATCGATGGCGGCTCCTCCATCTTCTTCGGCCGGCCAGGGGCACCTACGTCTTTTTGTCCAACCCTGTCTCCTACTGGCGTGAAAAAAGATTATTTTAATCCCCGCGGTGTGCTGCGGACAAAGTCTCGTTTTCGCGGTGTGAAGCAGGCAAAACAGGTTTGAGCGGTGTGTACCAGGCAAAGCCACAAAGGAGCAGTGTTCCAGAGACAAATTTGCCCCTTTTTTTTTCGAAAACAAAGGAGGGTTGTGCTTCTTTGTATTATAGAGAGAATTGGTAGTCTTCTTGCATCATCCTTGTCTCATACGGGACCAAATATGAGACTGGGTTTACAACTCAAAAAAGAGCTATCCAGGAAAAAACTAAAAAAACTTGACCAAAAACACACATAACAGAGGCTACTCTAGAGAGAAAGTCCTTTGCCGATCTCCAGTTTCTCTAGCTTCTTATCACCTGCCATGCACCACAAGTCATGCTCGTCCTTCCAATACTTGACTGAAGATTCCATGTGATGTCTCTCATAATGGTGGAAACCGAAGGAGAGACGCCATTAAACACACTATCATTTCTATGCTTCCATATGACCCAGGCTCCCAAAATGATTAGGGAATTTACTCCTTTCTTTTCCTTTTTCTGAACTTTCTTCATTGCTTTTTGCCACAAGTTAGCAAAGTTTCTTTCATTCGACCTAGGAGTCGCTGAAACGAGATCCAGCGCTTAGAACAAATGGAACCATACCTGTCTTGCAACTACACACGTAGTCAGCAGGTGTTGGGTGGTTTCTTCCTATTGGTCACAGAGCAGACATTTGTCCGGGTGCTCAAGGCCCCTCTTGGCCAAACGTTCCGCTGTCTAGCAACGGTTCTGAATTACCAATCAGAGAAACAATTTGCACTTGCCCGGCGCCCAAGATTTCCATAACCGGCGCCGTGGTTCAAAGATCACCGAACCATTGAAATACAACCTGTACGCCGATTTGGAAGAATATTGACCTGATGCATCGAGCTGCCAGATGTGTCGATCTTCTTGGTCATCATGGAGAGTAATGTTCATAATACAGTCCCAAAGCTTCAAGAATTCTCTGATCCCGTGCCAAGATAGCCCGTCTCCATTTCTAATGTCTTGCAGCCATTGTTCATCGGCAAGTGCATCGGCCACAGTCCTAGTCCTTCGAATTCTTGGAGCAATGACAGCAAACACCGTCGGCGCCAAAGCTTCAGTAGAGCAGCCATGTGTCCACTGATCAGTCCAAAAGAGAGTATTGTTCCCGTTGCCTACTTCCGCGGTAACCGCAACCGCAAACAAAGTCAGGGCGTTAGAGTGTTTTTAATGCCTACTTCTTAACTAATTCTTAGAATTGTTTATTAGAGAAAAAGAAGAGAGAGAAGGGTGCTAACTCTTCTTCAAAAGACAGCCTCTAACATTTATTGAGACACTGATATGCGGGATCCGTTATTACTTTAGAGTTGATATAAACTCTTATATTGTCTCAAATGACTTTTAGATGACATAGAAAGTCAATGCCGTCTCTACCTTTGAGGATGTTCTTAGGATGAGGAGGAAGCTCCAAGTCAGTCCACAGCCTAAACAGTGATCCCGCTGCTCTTAAAAAAAGAAAAGAAAAGAAATGAAACAGTGGAGCCGTCAACAGGGACGCGCACCTCTATCTTGGTTTTTTCCGTGGATGGAGTGTGGAGGTAGGCCTTGCTGTCGCATGATGAGGTGCACTCCATCAGAAAACAAAGGGGTGTTCGTTTTCACCCTTCTAAATTTTAGATCTCTAAAATGAAAGAGAATTTTATCATTTAGAAACATTAAATAAAATTTAAAGACAAAACCTTTTTGACAGATGAATGTTTATTTCAAGACGAATCTAATAAGTCTAATTAATTTAAGTTTTGTTACAGCGATGCTACAGTAACTATCATCTAATCACGGGTTAATTACTCTCATTAGATTCGTCTCGCAGTTAGTTTTGTAATTAAACTTTATTTAATACTTCTAAATAATAATTTTTTTATATGATCCATCTAAAATTTAGGCCCTGGAAACGAAGAAAGACATAGAACAGTGGCCATGTCCCTCTAATCCTGACGCACAGCAGACGTACG
Source organism: Eragrostis curvula (assembly GCA_007726485.1). Classification (NCBI taxonomy): domain Eukaryota; kingdom Viridiplantae; phylum Streptophyta; class Magnoliopsida; order Poales; family Poaceae; genus Eragrostis; species Eragrostis curvula. Next base: position 64,041 of record RWGY01000058.1, read on the forward strand.
AACGTGACCATCGGTTCACCTTGGACGTGACCTACTCAGAGAGAAGTTATCGCTCTCCTTGTCACAGCCCGTGCGAAAAAGTACGAGCTGGAAACAGAGAAAGGTTGCATCAACCGGGCAAAGCGACAACAGCGTTGGCTCCTCCTAAATTACTGCGATTCGAGCTATCGATGGGTCATTAGCGTGAGCGTAAACGGCGCTACTGAAAAGCAACTCCTGGTTGCTTTTTCTTTTTGGTCGGATCACTGTCAGCTGCTGAAGTGTCATCGTGCCTGGCTAGATATTTTGTTCAGACGATTATATGATACAGTATCTATACGGCGATTGACGACGACGTGTGTTTAGTTCTTTCAAACGACCGAACGAGCTTCACAAATATCTTCCGGCGCGTCGTCACGCTTGGGCACTTGGTCAATCACGTGACGTGGAATTGGAAATATGGATCCACGACCACGAGCGTGTGTCCAAGTCAAACAAGACTCTACCAGCCAGCAGTTGCCGCGCTTTGCTCGTCTCGTCTGTTGTAGGTCGTCTTTTAGCCTCAAAACGTCTGCATCTAAACACACTTGCTGCAGAAAAATTGTACCAGCACCAGTTGACGAGCCCCTGAACGTCCACCTAAATAGCTCCACACGGCCCGGAGTCCGGACACTTCCGTGTTCCTTCTGGCTGCCCATGCTCGGTCCATGCTTCTATGTTCTTTCATTAAGTTTTTTTTTTTCCAAAATGCAACTTGCTGCTAAAATCGCAGATCCCATGATTGATCATGTGTCTAGGTACGAAGATCACAAGATCACTGCATCTAGCACACAAAGCGTGCCACTCTCTGCACAGTGAGAGATTCTCTCATTGTGTGTACTACCAGCGTTAAACTGCAGCCTCAGTGAGATCGATCAGTCTGATCTGATGCCACTGCATCATCACGAAGCATGAGTAGCAGTACTTGTGCCAGGACTGTGACAGCCGGACGGACGGCGATGCCGGTGGCCGGTGGGCCGGCAGCCTCACGGAGCCTGTAACCGTCACAGTTAAAGCGGCGGTACATTGTCATCGAGGCAGGCAGGGGAAGCGAATCCTCCTCGGCCTGATTCATGGCGCAGCTGCTTGAGCTGGACCACGAGTCCTGGTCATGGACAGACGACCGGGCCATTATACCACGGGACGGGAGGGCCCCCAAAATCAGCGTTGCACGGGGAAGGGGAGGAGGCAGATCGGCAGAGCTCACATGCCAGCCATGGCAGGAGGCCACAGCTGTAGATAGAGGTGACCCAGCAAGCTTCACATCACGATTCATATGACACCGCTTGAGTACAGGACTGCTTGATGAATGGGAAGGACCACCATCTCCAGATCTCTAACCAGAACTGGGTGCGACTACTACATGCAAATGAGCATATGGCCGAGGAATCTATAACTGGTGACAATGGCAATGGCAAAGACAGGTTGTGATTCCTGGCAAGCCGAAAAAATAGGGATGAAGGCAGACAGACAGGGACATAAACAAGAGTGGAACGCTACTTATTTTAGCTCCGATCTATATAACTTTCTTGGATCACCCTGAAAGCTCCCGCACATGCTTGGACTTCAATCTTTCTCCTCTTGGGACGCCATGGATGGCTACTTGACCTCACTCTGCCGGCATCTTTGCTCTGTTTTCACTCTCACAGATCGTGCTCAGGCTTGTCAAGGTCACCAATGTCGCTGTCGACCGTCCGGCTGGACCCGAGACCGAGCTTGGAGAGCGAGAGGGAGCCCATGGCCGACGAGAGCCCCTTGAAGCTGCTGCTCCCCTCACTGAGGTTGTGAGAACGCCGGGACCGCCTCCGGGCCAACTGTGGGGACGCCGGCTTGTCGGGGTCGCCGGCCGTGGCCGTGCTGGTCCGGGCCACTAGCAGCCGCGAGATGCTGCCGCGGCAGAAGGGGCAGGCCGGCGAGGGCAGCGTCAGTGTCGTCGGGTTGGGCTTGCTGTGGCAGCACAGCGCCAGCGTGCACGGCGCGCACATCTGGTGCCCGCAGTCTTCCACCTCAATTGTGCACGCCTGGTCGAAGCAGATGCAGCACAGCTCCGTGTCACTAACCTGTGACCCACCAAATGATTCATCAGCCACTCGGTTTACAGCCAAACACAAGCACACATGAAAAATAAACTGCCAAATGTGCTCATGGAATTTCAATCCAACAATCACCTCTGAGGATGTGTCGTCCACAATGTTGGCATCGTCGTCATCGCAATGTGAAGGTGATGGCAGAGAGAACTTGGTGCCGTTCAATATCTTCTTCTCCCTCTCCTTGTTGGCTTCCATCAGAGCTGCTTCCAGGAGAGCCTTTGCTTCTGGATCAAGCTCGCTGATGAACTTAAGGGGGGAAGGCCACACCATGGGTTCTGCTGACGAAGGGTTCAGCAAGGCTGCACACGCTCCATGGTTGCGCTTGAGCGCGACGGCATAGGGGATCCTCCTGCAGGGACAAAAGTTGTTTCAAATAAGACCAACAAGGCGGTGTCTTTAGCAAGAACACATTAAACATATCAAACATTGAGAGTAACAGCTAAGGCTCAGTGGGGTTGGCATCTGTGTGAATTGGGAAAATGGTTGGCGAGCGCGCTTGTTAAACGATCAGTCAAGTCCAACTACTTAAGGACAGGGGACTATCAGGACAAGCTAACCACTAAAAAACTGCAACCTAAAATCTTGCGGATGCGTCCGCCAACCAACAACTAAATTAGGTAAACAGATAAAACAGCAATATTCCAACGTTTCAGGCCTTCAATTATGCGCCGAATCAGGAAACATTAGAGATCAAGTTCTCACCCTGCTGAATCTCTTTGCAGACGATCAGCTCCCCAGGCGAGTAGTTTCCGTATGCAATCCAGGCTTCCGCTGCGAGCAGCCAAATGCAACGATGTGCTACCAGGAAATCTGCATCAGCAAACACATGAATCAGCATTTGCAACTGAGTTGATGCCGATCCCCTAAACTAATGTGCTGGTTAGATCAGAATTATTACCCGTACGAGCCGGTCAAAGCGGACACAATGGCGCCGTTCTCCAGCAACACCTGCACGCACCCAGGCCGGCCCTGCCTTGCCGCAAGATGCAGCGGCGTCGCGCCGTGGTCATCCCTGACGTTGACGAACCGGGCGAAACCCCTGCCAAGCTTCCACGGCAGCAAGTGAGCGGCACGTCTCGCCGGCGAACAGAGTCGGACAATTTTGAAAATAAGGAGACAGAAGATCTCACCAAGAGTCCGCCACCGGCGTGGTCTGCGCCGCCGAGAGGATGGCCTGCAGGCAGTCCACATGGCCGAAGTAGGCCGCGTGGTGCAGGCAGGTCCGCCCGTGCACCGAATCAAACATCAAGATCTGATGCTCAAATGGAGCAACTGCATAATTAGCGACTGAAGTTCGTAAGAGGAACGGTACGAGATTGAGTTTGAAGGTTTGCTCACATTGGCGCCGGCCTGAAGAAGCTTGAGCAGGCAGTCGATCTTGCCGTGCATGGCGGCGAGCATCAGCGGAGTCTGGAACACAAATTACAATAAGCAAGCAAGGAAAAAAAAAATGAGATTTTTAAGCGGCGAGTATAGAGATCGTTGCCAATTGCCAAAAGAAGGGGGAAAACATCATTTTGATCGGATCCAGCACCTGCTTGTGCCGATTCACAGCGTCCGGCGGCACCCCGCGATCCAAGATCATGGACAGCACCTGCAGGAAGGAAAAGGAGCAGTAAGAGGAAGCTCATAAAACCGAGAAGCGGAGGGGGATCCATGGCGCCAGCGGGAGGAGGAGCTCGTACCTCGAGCCGCCCATTGGCGGCGGCGATGTGGAGGGCGGAGAGGCGGTCGTAGAGCGTGGCGCGAAGGGCGAGGGAGGGGTCGGCGGCGAGGAGCGCAGTCAGGGCGTCGAGGTCCCCGAGCTGCGCCGCGCGGAAGTAGTCGTGCTCGTCGCCGGTGCGGGCGCAGCTGACGCCGTGCCCCATGGTCCTCTCCCCGCCGCGGCGTCAGCTGCTCCGGCCCGACTCCACCCGCCGGCGGCGAAGTGGGGGGAGGTGGGTGCCGGGCGCCGAGGAGTGGAATGGGGAAAGAGAAGCCGCGGCTTTACGCCTTTTTATTGAAACATCTCCCTTTTCCTCTCCTCTTTCTCTCTCTATCTAAAAAAAAGCGGAAATTCGAAATATCTCCGATTTCTTAACTGCCGAAAATGCCGAGCAAGTGTAACTGCCAATTGACGCTCCGCTCACCACCGCCGTCGGATCGTCTGATGGAAGGCTACCCGGTAGAATCACTTTGCTAATCCAACAGTCTTGTCCTTTGAGGAAAAAATAAAACTTGACAGCCTTTTATTTATTTTGACAGCGTAACTGCTAATTGACGCTTTGCTCACTCACAACCGTCGAATCATTTGATCGGATGGCTGCAGGGTAGACTCACTTTGCTAATCCAGCTGTCTTGCCCTGTTGAAAAACTTAATAGTTTTGATTTATTTTGTATAATTATTCAGGTTCTTATTGCTCAAAATAAGTATTCTCACTTTTTTCTTTTAACGGAATCATTCCATTTTCTTTCGGTGGGATAATTCATCTATCATTGCTCTAGTAGATTAAAAATGTTATTATTTTTTATACCCATGTTTTGCTCAAAAGCAAGTTTACAAAGACTCTTTTCGTTTCGAATTCCCAGGTTCCAATATTTAGTGATTGAGGAGCACACGGTTTCTTCTTTCTGTAAAAAAAATTAATAAAACTTTCAAACATGTCCAGAGAAGAAAGGACCCATGTGTGAAATTGTGTCGGCGCGCAATTAGACAAGTTACTTGCTTTCGTGTGGCCTTTAGCTTTGTTTTATGTATTTTTCTTTCCGAACAACTGGTGGGTGGAAGTTCAATTTCGAACCGTTATGATGATGATCCATGCATGATTCTCTCGGCTTTGGTAGTGGTTACTTTTCGGTATCTTACAAGCAATGCGGCCAAAAGAAGGGGCTTTTATTTAAAAACAAATAATGTCTTTTGGGAGTGACAATTTTAGGGCCATCTTGCTCGATGCCTAACACTACTATAGTAACTAACTCCATGCCTTTTATATAGAAAAATACATTACCTCCACTAGGTGAGTGACACATGAACCATACAAGTATATAATTCCTGTTTAATTATACTAGTAAGCACACGACCAAATAGTTTCCTGAAAATGTCATCCAAAGTTTAATTTGATGATTGTTCTTTCCTTCCTCCTTTAGTTGCTAGTATAACTTAATAACTAGTATGGCTACCCGCGCATTTGCGCGGCTAGAGTTGCATCGATAATAGTATAAATTTTATAAACTTGTATTTAAGTATTTCATGATGTTTTGTAATAAATTTTTATATGCTCTCTTCTACAGTCACATCCCTCGCCTGCTCGTAATGATGGTCAGATAGTTGCCACCTTGGCTTGCTATCCGGCTCATTATTTCATCTGGTATTTTTGCCAACTCGTTACCCGTCCTGCCTACTTGTCGTCCACTCCTGGAAGGACTACTACCTTCATGTGTCACCTTCCTCCCATCGTCTTCCTACTGGTAGGTTGGTCTTCTTGTTGTTCAGGTTGCCTGCTCGTCGCCCTCTCGTTCAAGGCTCTTCCCGTCCTCCTTTCTAATTTATCTTTCGGTTCTTACTCACCCTTACTCTCGTCTATGAGCTATGACCGCCACACTTTACCTCTCTCGCATCCCCCGCTTGTTTGTCATGCCATTAGCTGGTCATCGTCATAACTTTTTTTCAGCTTGCCTACTCATCACGTCATAATTTAGCTATTTTAGAATCATAATAGTATGATATGATGGGTAAATTAGAAATAAGAGTTAGAGATAGTTTTAGCTATCTTTTATAACCCCAATTTAGTTATTTTTAGACTTATAATGGCATGGTGGGTAATTTAGAAATAGATGCGAAATGTATTTTTGTTATTTTTTATTATTTCGAATTTAGCTATTTTTTGACTCATAATGGCATGGTGGGTAATTTAGAAATAGGTGTGAGGGGTATAAATATTTATAGTATTTTTGGTTATTTTTTATTATTTTGAATTTAGTTATTTTTGACTCATAATGGCATGGTGGGTAATTTAGAAATAGGTGTGAGGGGTATTTTTGGCTATTTTTTATTATTTCGAATTTAGCTATTTTATAAATATTTATAGTGGGTTTTGTGACTAATTGTTTCATAATGGTAGTGGTGGGTAATTTTCTTTTCTTATTTTCTCGAATTAACGTGGGAATTTCTAGTATTTTAGAGCAAACGTGGTGGCTCTGTTTTCTCTTCAATTATATATATAATAGATTAGTATAATAGAATATAGTTGTGAAATACGTTTCAAAACCAATGTTCACTTGATGTTCTCTTTTTTGCAATCTAAGTTTCAATAATTAGTACTAATCGAGTCGGTTACTTGGGGTTCTTTGGATGTGGTTTAGAGGCCAAAGGTTTCTTTATTCTTGCTTCGCGGCATTGGATGATTGCTATGGTGGTGCATATTATGTTCGGTCCAACCCGAGCCCGTCTTGGATGAGGTTTACTAGGCGGACCAGAGATTAGTATCCAAAATGTGATTTATATTGTCGATCGGTATTCCAATGACCAGACCAAATACATGACATCATTGACATGGGCAAAATGGGGGCACATGTCAATTCGATTTCCGGTGGGAGCGAATTTTCTAGAATTTAACGGCTTTGTGCTTTCAGCGGTAGGCGACTTGGCCGTCGACAGCGAGGCGTCAGTGGTGACTTCGTCAATCTCGAGAATTTACCGGCTCAGTCTTCGAAGATGCTCATAGAGGTAGGGTTTGTGTATGTATGTTCATAGAGGTGAGTAACCGTGCATTGTGAGTGTCTAAGTTGTACTGTGTAATAAAAAAAGGCACATGCCAATAACGGAAGCACAATCGTTGTTAAGGGTCATGATAACATCCGGTAACCACAATCGTTGAGTGGTTTCTTTTGGTGAGCTTTTGAACCATCTGCATCTGCAAGTAAGTTGATAGGCGTTCATCAATTTTCAGGTGAGCCTTTCGTGGGCACGAGACTAACTATTGATGAATGGAAATTTCAGTGCTGGAGCCTGGCTAGCTGTAAAGCTGCCCTCACTTACGACAGCCCATGCCTTGGATGTGATTTTTGTTTCGCTCGGTTGTGCTTTGTTTTATTTCTCCAACACCGTTTCCGACGCAACAAGCCCCTCGTTTCAGGTGCTGATCGGTGATTTATTTGCCATTTTCTTTCGTCGTCGTTCCGTTTTTTTTTTTTATGACGCGTCCTTGCGTTGAAGTGCGCAGATGATCTACAACCCAAATGGTCATTCCTACCGCTTAACCAGGGATCACAATATACAATGAGGATCGTCAGCTGCATCGTTTCAGGGAGCGCAAACACAATTAGACCAAACTCGTGATCAAGGTCGCCGCACGATATTCCCAGGCTCGTGATCTTCTGCGCGTGTTAACTGCCTGGTCCGTTGTTTGGTTTATTTGCCCCACGCATGCATGCGAGCAAATCAAACTCAAAGTTGTAATTTTTGTTTGTTTGTTTGTTGCATTGCTCATCTGTAACTATAAAATTGATGGCAACTGGCGAGCATGTTATGTGTAGTGTTCTTTTGCTTGAACGTAGATACGTGTTTTGTTTCTATATGCAGAACGTAACGTTCTTGGTCAGTCCGATCCGTGCGAGGACTGACTAAGAGCGAGCACATGGACCGGAGGAGATGATTCTTGTCTCGTGTGCATAGGTCCTGTTCGTTTTCTTTTAGCGCTAAATTTTAGAGGCCTCTAAATAAAGAGAATCTAGTATTAAATAAAGTTTAATAACAAAACCTTTTTACAGATGGGTACATCTTTACGAGACGAATCTAACGAGCTTAAGTAAGCTATGTTTTGCTACAGTCATGCTACAGTAATGCTACAGTAACCATCGTCTAACCACGGATTGCTTACCCTCATTAGATTCGTCTTGCGAATTAGACCAGGGGTTCTGCAGTTAGTTTTGTAATTAAACTTTATTTAATACTCTAAAATGATAAGATTCTTTTTTTTAGACCCCTCTAAATTTTAGACCCTCATAAAACGAACACCCCCATAGTCCAAGTAACACCACTTGTATAATCTGGAGTACTATTTCATTATTGATAATACCACTCTAGTACTCAACACCATATATAGCGTGTACACTTGCTATGACAATCATCTGTAGAACGACGCTATTGTACCATGTATCCTAGTGGATAGCCAGTGAAACTTGAACAAGATTGGCAATGGTGCCAAGATGTTTTAGAGTGGTTAATCTAAACATAACATTCATTAATAGTGACCACTGAACGATCAATTATTACTGAAAGTTAAATTTTACATGGTGCACATGCACTAGCACTAGCATCGCACCACCCGGCTACGACATTTCATATACGAGGGCATATGGTAAAATCTTTAAATTTAATCCTCGGCTTCTTTAATTGTACTTTTGGCCTTGTGCACATACGGAGTATGTATAAAGAAAGGTACGGTAGCAATTTCATAGACCCAGCCTCCAAACATTGCTCTAGCCTTCATTTTGTTTTTGGCTAAAAAGGCAAGTTTGTAAATACTCCTTTTGTTTCATCATACTCTGGTAAGAATACTCTGTTTTCAAAAAGTACACGGAATTTGTTCGATGCAAATGTAAGTAAACTTTCAAACGTGTCCAGGAAATAGGGGACCCGTGTGTCAAATTGTGTCAGCGCTGTTAGACAAGTTCCTTGCTTTCCCATCAAAATGGTGGATGCACGCACAAATTTGAAGCGTGTGATGATGCTCTATGATGCCCGCCGTTCTGGTTGCTTAAACTTTTCAGTATCTTACTAGACATGCGGCCAAAAGAAGGGGCTTTTTCGTTAGGGAAAAAAATGATGTTTTTGGGAGTGACGATGCTAGGGCCATTTTGCTCTATCACGTGCTATTTCGTTAATATATGAAATGGGTGCCACTAGTACTAATCTATGAGCGCGTAATTGAAAGTCTCTTGATGTCGTCTAGAGGGGGAGGTGAATAGGCGATATACAAAATTAAGCAATTAAAACTGCAGCGGAAACTGAAACTGCCAAAACCGGAACTTCCGGTTTGGCAAACCGGAACTTCCGGTTTTCTCGGGACAGAAAAACAGAAGTTCAGATCTTTCGATCCCCAGTTCCATATAGGTTGAAAGAGAGCTACTAGGGTATGTAAAAGAGCTCTAGAGACAATATCCACAGAGAATAAAAGCTCAACTACACAAGCAACCTAGTAGATCAAGATTTGCATATAAATGATAAGAATGTGTAAAGCAAATGCAAACCGAATGAAGCACGCAAGGAGTTGTTTCCCGAAGTTCAGCAGCTTGCTCTCCAAGCTGCCTACGTCTCCGTTGAGGAAGCTCTACTCAAGAGCCAGGTCTCTTTCAACCACTTTCCTCCTTTCCACTATTTGTTTCTTTCCTTGCGGAGGCGAAACGGGCCTTGCACAAACTTTCCCAAGGCTCACCACAAGCTTGGGAGCTCTAGGGACGACACCTAGCCGTCTAGGAGGCTTCACCTCCAAGAGTAACAAATGCTTCACGGATTCAAGGCGAAGTGCTCAAATGCTCAAGTATGAGGATGCTCTTTTTGTGCTCTCTAATTCAAATTCTCTCAACCCAATTCAAAAGATTTAGCTATAATCTCACAAATCTCACAAAGAGAGGTTGGGAAGAGCTCTAGGATACTATGACTCTGGATATATTCGTAGATGTGGTCAGCACCCTCAAAGAGAGGGTGTGGTGGGGTATTTATACTCATTCCCCCGAAATTAGCCGTTGGAAACTAGCCAGTACAAACCGAAACTTCCGGTTTTACAAACCGGAACTTCCGGTTTTCCAGAACTAGCCGTTAGGATTCAAATCTGCTAAGAACCGGAACTTCCGGTTTTACCAGGCTCATAAGCAGGGTGTAAGTGTTGGGCATAATGTTTCACTCTTCTCACTTGGGTTATTCTTGAGCACTGAGACTTGCTAGCTATCCATGTAGCATCCCTCTTGATAGAGCGACATACCTATACTCAAGATCAAATATACAATAACTTTTTACAACTTGAGCATATTAGAAACTTGATATTGCCACTTCTCTTCAAATTTGTTCCATGAGGGCAGCCACATGAGCTTCTCTTGAGCATCACTATCTTGAGCTTGTGATTCAACAATAATTGATACTTAGCAACATATACTCCATATAGCTTGAACGGTCCATCGAAATCGACTCCACTTGCCCTTCACCATACATTAGGTGCCTCGGCGCCAAGACTCCTGCTTGCCTTTCTCCTAACTATGGTTCATCGCGACCAAGTCATGTCAACCCTTCACCTTCTTGCTATTTAAGCCATACATTGCTTTGCATCATCCTTAAGCATTCAATTTTGTGTTGATGATTGATTTATTGATTGATCAAGTTGCTTCCAAATATATAATCATTATTGACATTTAGCACTTGATCATCCTTCATCTTGACCATGAGAAAGCCACTAGATATAGAATCTTGTATTTGAAATAATTCATTTCTTTTCATCATATATTGCTCACATGGTCTTTATTTGCTTCAAACAATTGTACATCAAAGAGTGTATTCATGAGAGACATTGTACATATATTGCTTGCAACCTGTCCATATACTCACAAAAAATATTAGACCTTTAATCATGTTGTCATACAATACACCAAAACCCACTAGGGGTGCATATGCACTTTCAATCTCCTCATTTTGGTGATTGATGACAACCTTGATGAAAGCTTACAAATGATATTCAAAGAATATTTTGAATGCAAACATGTAGAACAAGCTCCCCCTTAATATGTGCATATTTGAGTGAAATTCAAAAAAATTGGCCTCAAATGCCATTTGCACATATAGAATGGAAAACATGAGAGTTTTTCCTACATGTATGCATTTGTGGGGTGCAACAAGTGTGTGTGAACAAATAATACGTGATGCATATGACAAGATAATCACACAACATAATAAAAAGAAATGCATCTGTGCTGTCTGGCCAAAACCGGAACTTCCGGTTTGCCAAACCGGAACTTTCGGTTTTTCAGGCTGCACAGAGTTAAAAAGAAAAAACAATACATCATTTCAACAAAGGCATCACACACTAGCATAAAAGAGATCCTTAGAAACTTATTACAAGGTTCAACACACATAGTTCACACATTACAATTGTTCTCAAGTCCACAAAGCGATAAAAGCGATACAAGGATAGATAGTGTTCTGTCCAGCCAAACCGGAACTTCCGGTTTGCCAAACCAGAACTTCCGGTTTTACTGGACAGAACAGATCAAGATCGAAAGAGCTGAAACTTGACGGCATCGACTGTAGCTTTAATCTTTCTCTCCCCCTTTGTCACCCAGCACCAAAAAGGAGTAGAAAGGCCTGCATGAATGCTCGCTCGTCGTCTTCGTCATCTCCAATATTTTCCTCCTCTTCATCTTCATTTCTTGGAGGGGAGAAGGGAGGGGGCTGCTGCTGCGGCTGCTCACCAAAGAAACCAAATCCATACTCATTGAAGCTTTGTTCACAAAAAATCTGAGCACTTAGATTTTGTTGTTGATAGCCATTAATCCTTTCCTCAAAGCTTCCCATAGGTGGACTATCATCATCTCTAATAGGAGAGCAAACAATATCGGGATGATCTTTTTGAACTATTTGCTTCACTGTCTTTGTGAGCTTCCTTCTTTCTTTCCTCTCATTGTGTGCTTTCACATCTGTATCATATTGAGACCGACACATGCCAAGAAGAATATTGAAGAATTTCTTGATTGGAGAGGAAGATCCGCTGCCCCTATGCTGCATGCTGCTGCTGGGACCTCTTGAGGATGATGGTTCATGGCTTTGAGCTGCTGCCCCGCTGTCCTCAACCGGCATTTTCAGATTTGTTTTGACCTTTAGATATAAATGCTTCATCTCACACTCAAAAGTGCCACCGGTGATTTTCTCAATCATAAGCATGATGTACGGTGCATAGCCACAACTCTTGAGAGGATTGTTTGCAATAATCTTGATTTCCTCCCATATGAAATCAAACACTGAGAATGGTGTGCCATGAGGAGGAGTCTCAGACATAGCTGCAAGAAAGTTCTTGTTGTAGGAAGGAATAGCTGTAGCATCACCCTCTCTAGGAGTGAGAGTCTTCCTAAACAACCGGTTCACATATCCATAGAAAGGAAGCAAACCCGTAGAGTGACCCTTGCTGCCTTGCATGCTTCTTGGATACATGAAACTCATTCTGTTTGTGCTCAGAATAGGATGTGAGTGAAGGCGGGGACGGTTGGCATCATATCTTCCAAAACCAAGAATTCTAGCAAACTGTGCATAGCTCACTTCAAACCAACGACCCTCTGTCATCCAATGGAATTTACTGACTTTATCATTCTCCTCAACATACAAAGTAGCAAAGAACTAAGCAATGATCTCATTGTTCCAATCCTTCTGAATGCTCATAACATCATAGAACTTTCTAGCTTTGCATGCAGCAATCACTTCATTGATGATTGGGTCATTCTTGCTTGCCAGATACTGCCAATCAATCCACTGGGAGATAGCCACAGGTGTTGTCTTTGCCAAAATCACTGACTCATAGAAATCCTGCTGAAAATATGTGTGGAATCTGTAGTCAGAGGCTTCCTTCTGAAGTTGCCTAGGATCAACTGCCCTCATCTCTCTCACTGCTTCAGATTTTCCTTTGTAGCTCACTTTTGCTCTCCAATGAGGATTAGCTGGAATATGAAATTTTGCAGCCCCATAATTAGCATTTCCCGCTGGAACATGCTCCTCCACATCAAATATTTCTCCCTCTTCATCCTCCTCATCCTCCTCACTGGACTCACTATTTTCACCAGCTGTCCCACTACCACTGCCAATACCAGCTGCTGATTTCCCTTTTGAATGACCGCTGGTTTCATGTTGTGGAGAAGGAATATAGTCTTCCTCTTCAGTGTCATCACTTCAGGTCTTCTCAACCTCCTCTTCCACAACATCTGCAATCTCCATAGTACCCCTAGGCAGATTCTTGGTGCGAGCCGCTGTTTGCTTTCGACAAACACGCGGATTCGGATCATCATGCCTTGCTTTCTTTCTCATTTCCCTTCCATCATCAGCCATGCTGCCCCTGATATAACAAATATGCATGAAGGATTTTAGGAAACAGCTAGAACAGGAGATTAGATGGTTTGATAGCAAATTTAAATGAAAACATGCACTCAGGTTTTCACTGAGGAAACCAGAACTTCCGGTTTGCCAAACCGGAACATCCGGTTTTCTCAGGGAAAACCTATGTCCATCTTGTCATCTAAAACAACTAAGGATGTTTCAAGGCATGAGTAGATAGCAAGATAGCACTAGATTTCCTAGCCATAATATAGATCAACCAAAATTCGTGAAATAGACTTCCCTTGTCAAAACCGGAACTTCCGGTTTGCCAAACCGGAACTTCCGGTTTTCACGGGGAAAACCTAGTTCTTGAATCCGATCGATTTAGCCCACCAATCACAGAGATATTGTAGGTATATGTACTATGGCATCTTAGGAAGCAATGCTAGGAAGGAATTTCAAATCTATCCAAGGACCAAGAAGATCGAAAAAAGAGATCATGGGTACCTTTGGAGAGGGAAACTTCAAATCCGGAGGTGGAATCGGAGTCTCCGGTCTTGGGGATACACAATCCACTCAAAAACCGAAGGATTCCGCGGTTGGAACTTGAAATCGCCCAAGAAGAGAGAGAGGAGGTTCCCCACGGTGAGAGAAAGAGGATAGAAGTGAATGGTGGAGGAAGGGGTAAGTTTCTGTTCGGATAGGGTTAAACCCGACAAAACCGGAACTTCCGGTTTTTCTGACTTAGACAGAAAAACTCAGAATTTGAATTTCTTCACATCACTGTAGCTCGGAGTATCCGGTATCCTACCGGAGTATCCGGTGGGGAGTCTCTGATGTTGAGCACTGAAATTCCATGATTTTTACCGGAGAGTCCGACCTCATGCCGGACAATCCGACCACTGACTTTTCTTGCTGTCTTGAGAGATATACAAGAAAATTTGCTGACTTAGGAGGGGTCTTGATCAAGATTTGATATCAAAGAATTAAGGACTTGAGAGAGACAATCTCACTAATTGTGGTTAGCCAACAATCAACCAAAGTGAACCATAACCACAATCAGCTTGACATGATCACAGAGATCAAGAACCAATAATTTTCGAAAAACACACACAAAGCATGATACGGATTTTCAAAAAATCTATCCTAACTCACAAAGAGTATATGTTGACTCGAGTCATCCACATACCAAGGCACATCCTAGCACATGAGTTCTATATGATGGAAAGAATTAATGCTAGGGTGAGTAGAGTGTACCTTCATGTCGAAAAATCAAACACACATCAATGAGGATGAATATATCAATCTTGCATCATGTGCTTATTTTTCAACAAATCCGATGCTAGATTTTTCATAAGAGAATATAATGCACTTTCAATGGCACAAACTAGCATTAGTAGCACAGACTTAATTGTCACACATAGTGATCAAATAGATGGAGAAATAATCAAGGAGACCTCAAATAATTGCAGGTACGTGAAATCTGCCCAAACCGGAACTTCCGGTTTGCCAAAACGGAATCTCCGGTTTTGCAGAGTTCTCATACTTTAGAATTTGAACAAAGAACCTGGGATATTGGAGTTTAGCATGAGTTTCATATCCCATTTTGAGGTGCATTCACTTTATAAACCCATTCTCCATATGCGAGACAATTTTCATGAAACATCTTGGATAACAAGGTTAGTCTCATTTAACTTAAGACATAGAGTGAGTCTCCCCCTAAATAGGGGCACTAAATTTTTGAATGATTTAGTATGTGCACTTGTTCGATCAAGAACATGGAGAGAGTCAAGCTATATCTCAGTTATGGAAATCAAATAAGATATTCAATGCATGAATGAATGTCGAGAATTACTCACAACCACATAGACATGCGAGCAATATTTGTTTTTCATGTTGTGCTTGTCCGGACTGATCTTGCTCACAAAGTACACGTCCAGAAACCACCATGTCAAGCCTCTGGAGCCCGCAACATATACGGACAAGTTCGAATCTTTAATCACTTCCTCAGATTTTCCAGGGGAAACCGGAACATCCGGTTTAGCAAACCGGAACTTCCGGTTTTCCTGGACACTTGTATTTCAGTGAATTAGTGACATCTTCACAATTGTGCTTTGTAATGTCTTCGAGTTATTCAATATATGAATCATGAGTTCCTGAAAGGACTTAGAAAAACAAAATTTCTCCATAGGAGACATTAATTGCATCTTTCTACACAATTGTGCATATGCATATGTTTCTTAATAATCTCTCAAGATAAAAGAGGGCACATGCAAACTAATTGCAGAAGAATGAGAGATCATAAGAACTTGGAAGTGATACTCGTTACCATGATGTCATTGATGAAGATAATAAGACAATGAATCCACTCTTGGCACTTTGCATAGCAATAGCACTTCATTTGTATGCCAAGACATCAATGCATCATGTGTACCTGCTTAGCAATTTCAAGCACATTTTGGTACCCAAATCTCGTTGGGTCCTTCAATATTAGTCACACAAGATTTTGACACCCAAATGAGCTTTGTGCTAGCACTTGATGAACTAGTCACCATATCAGCACAAGATCATTTGTGGCCTTCATAGTTAATGAATCAATATTGACTAACTTGGGAATGGAAACTTGAGCCTTTGGACAATCCTTACCAATGTGTCCTTTTGTGCGACAAGTATAGCAAATTCGATATTTGTTTCTTCTCTCCTTATCTTTGATTTGCCTTCTTGTGCTTCCACACTTGCCCATGTATCTATCATACGCTGACACAAAGCCTTTGCCACATTTTTCAACGACTTGAGGATTCTCTACAGAAACCGGAACTTCCGGTTTGCCAAACCGGAGTCTCCGGTTTTGACTGGTCTGCACACTTTTTCTTTTCTTTGGGCATGAGGCAATTTTGTGTCCTTCTTCCATGCAACCAAAACACTTCCTCTGAGATAATCTTCTTTGTCTTCTAGAAAGTGAGGTTTGATCAATTTTCTTTGAAGGACATTTGGATGCAAAGTGTCCTATTGATGAGCACTCTAAATACATGACTTGAGCTTTCTTCTTGAACATTTGCTTGTCACTCTTGTCATGAATTTTCTTGAGCTTGTTGCTGGGGCTCTTTGCACATGTGACGGTTGATCCCTTCTCAAGCTTCTTCACTATGTCATCACGGTTATCTTGAGATGGTTGCACATGACCTTTACCCCTTAACATCCTCAAGTCATTCTTGAGCTTCTCGACTTCTCTCATGAGATTGTCATTTTCACTTGCAATAACATCATCACAAGTTTCTACAATAATATGCTCATCACATGATGGCTTTACTTGAGAGCAACAAATGTTAGCACAAGGTAAATCAATAGACGTTTGTGTACTTGTGTAATTGCATGTGTGAGGTTGATAGGATTTTACCATAGTCAATACAACCTCATGAGATATTTCTAGCAAGGCATGTGCCTCAATAAGATTCTCATGTGAGCACAAAAGCTCTTTATGGCTCTTTTCCAAAATCACTTGCTTGCTAGTGAGCACACCAAGTTGAGCCTTGAGATTGCAATTTTCTTGCTGCAATGAAGCTACACATAGAGAAGAGTTAGTGGCACATGCATAATCCTTTTTCAAGTTATCATAATCATTAGTTAAGGACACTATGGCTCTGGATATATTCGTGGATGTGGTCAGCACCCTTAAAGAGAGGGTGTGGTGGGGTATTTATGCTCATTCCTCCGAAACTAGCCGTTGGAAACTAGCCAGTACAAACCGGAACTTCCGGTTTTACAAACCGGAACTTCCGGTTTTCCAGAACTAGCCGTTAGGATTCAAATCTGCTAAGAACCGGAACTTCCGGTTTGGTAAACCGGAACTTCCGGTTTTGCCAGGCTCATAAGCAGGGTGTAAGTGTTGGGCATAGTGTTTCACTCTTCTCACTTGGGTTATTCTTGAGCACTGAGACTTGCTAGCTATCCACGTAGCATCCCTCTTGATAGAGCGGCATACCTATACTCAAGATCAAATATACAATAACTTTTTACAACTTGAGCATATTAGAAACTTGATATTGCCACTTCTCTTCAATTTGTTCCATGATGGCAGCCACATGAGCTTCTCTTGAGTATCATTATCTTGAGCTTGTGATTTAACAATAATTGATACTTAGCAACATATACTCCATATAGCTTGAACGGTCCATCGAAATCGACTCCACTTGCCCTTCACCATACATTAGGTGGCTCAGTGCTAAGACTCCTGCTTGGCCTTCTCCTAACTATGGTTCATCGCGACTAAGTCATGTCAACCCTTCACCTTCTTGCTCTATAAGTCATACATTGCTTTGCATCATCCTTAAGCATCCAATTTTGTGTTGGTGATTGATTTATTGATTGATCAAGTTGCTTCCAAATATATAATTATTATTGACATTTAGCACTTGATCATCCTTCATCTTGACCATGAGAAAGCCACTAGATATAGAATCTTGTATTTGAAATAATTCATTTCTTTTCATCATATATTGTCCACATGGTCTTTATTTGCTTCAAACAATTGTACATCAAAGAGTGTATTCATGAGAGACATTGTACATATATTACTTGCAATCTGTCCATATACTCACAAAGAATATTAGACCTTTAATCATGTTGTCATACAATACACCAAAACCCACTAGGGGTGCATATGCACTTTCAGTAATATATCAAATGAGTGCCACTAATCTATATGAGTGCGTTGTGGTAGTAAGCCGTCAACCGAATATTTCCCTGAAATATACAACCAAACACAGTCTTATTTCCAGCGTTGCTAAATATGATTGGACTTGGACCAAATTTTGACTATTTTCTTTTGGTGGATGTTGCAAAATCTTATACTTCAATTATTGCTGTTACTCAATTCAATGGATTGGGGGTAGCGCGCGGTCCGAGAGGCTAGCACGGTCTAAACCATGTTTAGTACTCCTTGAAAAGAAGTTAAGATAGGACTTAGTTCGACGCGTAACGACATGCTACGTTATACTAACTTTATCAAACTAGTGCCAGACATTTTTTTTTCTGTCGAAAACAAAACGTGGCATGCTTATTCTGCCCAAGGTTAGTTAACTAAAGATACTGGGAAGAACCACTAAGATGTCACTGAAATTTTTACCCTTAGTTAAGATAGTAATCCCCAACACAGTATTCAATTGACCACACCAAATAGATGACATGGGATAAAGAGAGAAAGCAATTGATAAGAATATTGTCGAGCAAATTTCTTATTTGTCATTGAAAATTATACTTTTTTCTTATTTGTCATTGAAATTTTACACTTCTCTTGTTTGCCATCGGATCTAATTTCACTTCTCTTATCTACCGCTCCAATCACTTTAGTTGTTAGATTATTGTGCTTTCATCACTGCATTATTTGTGCTGCAATAGCATAATGGATTTGTCTCAGCGTATGTTATACGCGACGAAATGCCAAAAATTTTGGATGAAAATTGGAGCCAATATTCTGTTTTAACTTGAAATTACCTCCAATTTTCACCTGAAAATTTTGAAAAACTTTTTTTTTTGCATAAAATACACGTTGAGACAAAACTATTTTGGTATTGTAGCATTAACATTGTTGTGACAGGATCACGTTTTTCTATGAGCTAAAGTGATTAGAGTGGCAGACAAGAGAAATGAATTTTGAACCGATGGCAATAAGAAAAGTGCAAAATTGTGATGGCCAATAAGATAAGATTATAATTTCTGATGGCAAATAAGAAATTTGCTCAATGTCGTCGGTGTCAGCTTCATCAATCTTATTTCCAGTGAGGTGAGGTGAAGTTTTGATGGAATTTGAATGAGTACTGCTATAGTTACGACTCATTGATAGACTCCCTTACAACTAGAAGATCAAATAGATGAAATCATTTGGATGTGACTTATATATTAATTCAACGGGCTAAAATCAACGGCTGGAAAAGGTCTAACAAATGGGTTTTACGTGAAGCATTTTCCAATGAAAGTTTCAGAGGGCGTTGATTTGAAAAAGTCTAACAAATCAACGCGATGGGACGATTCATGTCTCGTGTATATGCATGGCCCGCTGGAGTGACGAACTGTATACTTGCTATGTCTCTAAAACATGGCATTGCAGTAGCAAGCTCCGTAGGTAGCAAAACCAATCACAACCCCCATTATATTTGCGATAATGCGGTCACATGTCCCAGCTTGCGCTTGGGTCCTTCGTTCGTGCATGCATGTCCAGTCGATCATCTTGGACGGATCGTTCAGCAACAAGGGATCCGTCATTCTCGATCTGAGGCCGCGGCCGTTATTTTTGGTTGATTCGATTTATCGATCGGTCATCTCCGTATAGTATATATTTATTTGGTATTTTGTGTGCAGGCAGAGACTAGGACCTGGTATGTGCGTCGTCTCTTGATAATATTGGTTCCACACATGTTTATTTGTTTTATTTGTGAAATATCACTACATAGTAATACAATATCTATTTGCTCAGTGAAATAAGGTGCCCCCCCAAGGGGTCGTACGGGCACCTTCGATTTGTCCGAAGTAGAAACATAAAGCTTGTCTTCTTTTCCAAAGCTACCTGGAAAGGAAAATCGTAGAGAGTAAGTACGGTCGCTCCCTCCACCGCCGCCGACTCCCGCCGTGGTGGCGCCATGGCCCACGGCTCGCCGTCCCGCCCGTCCGCCACCCGTCCTCCGCCTTCCTCACCGCGCAACCCTGCCTCGTCCTCCGCCGCCGGCGATGCGGGCAATGGAGGCTCTCGCTCATGGGCCGCGGTCGTGGCGCCAGGCGGGGGAGAGCTCGGACCTGCCATCCCCGCGACGGAGGAGCCTTGGGAGGAAAGCTACTCCGACACCTCTAGCTCGTCGGGTGGTGGCTTCGTCCGGTGCATGAGGGAGTTGGGGGTGATTGACGCCAAGGGCAAAGGTGTGGCCTTGTCGTCGTCGTCTTCCATCGGCTCGTCCTCTCGGTCGCCTCCTCCCGTCGTGGACAGGTCGCAGGGGTTCATGGCCGACGCGCGCCGGCCGAGGAGCAGGCCGTGGCGCGCGGAGGGGGAGCCACCCATCGGTCCGCCGGCAACCTGCTGGGCAGAGCCGGAGGAGGGGTGGCAGGTGGTCGGGCGAAGGAAGGGCAAACGCAAGCTGCCCCCAAACCCGCCTTCGTCGCGGCCAAAGCAGCACCGGCTGGTGCCCGTCGACCTGGTGGGGCGTTGTTTCAACTGCCTTTCCACAGAGCACGCCGCGGCGGCATGCCAGTCGCCGGCCCGGTGCTTGCGCTGTGGCGAGGAAGGCCATCAAGCGCGAGGATGCAAGCGGCCCCGGTCGCCGCGGACTGGTGGATGCCCTAACGGCAAGATGTCCCGTTCGCGCGTCGAGGGGCAGCGGACCCAGGCCGGCGGGTCGCAGACCACGCGATCGTCGCGCGGTGGCGGGTCGAGGTCGCGAGACGCGGCGCCGGAGTGGCCACCGCTCATGTGCGACGGCCGCCCGTTCGACGCTCGGATCATCCTGGCGCGACGGCGGCAACGAGAGTGATCGCCGCCTGTCTCTCCGCCGCGTGACTATGGGTACGACGCGTCGCAGGCCTCCTCGGTGTCCAGATCCCCAGCCCCACCGCCCCGGCCGACGGTGAGACGCCGTGCCGCGGGCGCGGGACCTCCTCCACCTCAGCATCGGGCCCAGGCGTCTTCCCCTCCACCACCACTGCCGCTTCCGCCAATCAAGATGGCCAAGGGCCGGCAACGCTCGCCGCCGTGGGCGCCGCTCGAAGGTCGTGTCAAGCGCGAGGTTTGCGTCATCCCGCGTACGCCCGTCGTGGACGCCAACGAGCTGGCCCTGTCGAGGGCACTGGTGGCGACGGTCGGCGGCTGCCAGGGAGGAGTATCGGTCGACGATGTGAAGGACCACCTTTGGAGCTTCTTCAAGGTACCGCGGCCGGCCGTGGCGATCCACGCGTACCAGCCTGAGGACTATCTCATCATGTTCCAGGAGCCCGCCGACCTGCTGCGCGTTCTCCGATCCAGCTGCCCGCCGGTGGCGCGCTTCTTCCTCTCCGTCAAGCGTTGGAGCCGGAAGATGCAAGCCGAAGAGATGCCGATGCAGTACGTCGTGCGCGTCGCCATGATAGGAATCCCGGCACACCTCTGGTTACTCTCCACGGCTCAGCACGTGCTTGGCTCGGCGTGTAACGTCCTCTCCATGGCGTCGGAGATAGAGTCGAAAGCCAATGTCGGCGAGTTCTTCGCGAGCGCCGCTTGCCTCCATCCAAACCTCATCCCGGAGGACAAGCTGACGCTCCTGCCGGAGCCAGGCGCGCCTCACTTGTCGATGCTCTTCAACGTCTCCATTAGAATCCTGGAGGTGCAGCTCCTTCCGCCGGAGTCCCCCAAGGACGACGGCGGCCATCCTCCCCCGACAAACAGAGGCGGCGGCCCGCGTGACGGTCGTGGCACCACCAGGAGCCGGGACAGGGCTGCCGCTCCATCCAGCAATGGCGCACACAAGCGCCGGGGTCGATCTGGTCGCTCCTCAGCACAGGCGCCGCGCCGTTACGCCTCGTCGCCCAGGACACAGGATGCGGCGGGTGCGACAGAGGCACCGCGCCGTCCCGCCTCGCCGCCCCGGCCATTCGGCGCGGTGGATGACGGTGAGGGGTCGTGGGCAGCCGTCGACACCATCCACGAGCCGGTGGCGGCGGAGCCGTCCTACCCGCCTTGGGGGTTGCAAGGCCTCCACCCACCGTTGCAACAGTTCCCCGACGAGGTACGGGGTGGGGCCGGTCGCGGTCATCCAATGGGCCCCAACAACTTGTCCGCTCTCGCGCAGCCTTTCTTCCCAGGCTCGTGGGACCGGAGGAACGAGACAAGCGCCGAAAGAAGACAATGGGGCAAAAGCCTAAAAGAGATCGAGCTACAATCCAAGGTCGGACGGCCGGTCCCTGCTGCGACAGTTGCAACCCCTGTCTCCGCCAAGGAAAAAGGGGCCCGCGCGGATTGGTCGCACCAATCAGAGGTCGACAACAAGCACTCCAGGCACCATGGTGGGACAGTCGCAGGCTCCGGTCGTGGGGAGGACAAGGTTGACGCCACCCACATCGCAGCCACTACAGCTCTGGAAGGCGCTCGGTCGGCGGCGGGGCCAGCTGGCTCGGTTGGGCTAGCAGGAGCGTGTCCCCCGCGCACGGACGCCTCTGAGCCGCGGCCTAATGGGCCGTTGCCTAATGGGCCGCTGTTCGATGGGATGCATGGAGAGGCCCACCCTCCCCCGCAAGCTCTAAACAGACCGATCTCCCCGGGTGGGCCGTATAGGTCTGAGGCCGAGGAAGACCCAAGGTCGTGCACCGGGCAGCCCAGCAAGCGTTCCGGTGACCCTCCACTCGGCCTCTCCCTCACTGCGACGGCGGCCGCCCCACCCGCAACCTCCGATGCCGGTGAACCGGACACCGACGACGCGCCACCTGGGTTCACGACCCCGGCCGCATACCCGGCGCCCCGCGGCGAGATGGCCAGCCCACCGCCTGAATCCGACCACTCCTCGCTGCTGCGCGCCGGGAACAACGCGATGCGGACCCGCCCCACCACGCCGGCGTCGAGTTCCGGGAGGGCGCGCGTGACGGAGTTCGACCCGGTCCCGCTCTCCGTCGTCTTCAACACGCTCAAGGCGGTGTTCGACTCCACACTGCACCCAACCACCACTCCGCCGGCATCCAGCAACACATCGTCGACCACACCTCCCCAGGATAGCGCAGGCACGGACGTCGAAGAATTGATGCAGGCGGCCATGGGGGACGTCGTCGCGCAAGAATTCCTAACCATGGTGGCGGATCCGCTCCCGTCGCCGGTGCTGAAAGGTCCACCAAGGCTCAGGCGCGCAAGATCGCCACCTCCTCTGCCCAGGCGCAGCGCCCAAATTGCCGCACAGAGCAATGTTCGGGGCTCCTCGGCAAAGCATGTTGCACAGACAAAGATGATGAAGGCGTTGAACATCATCTCGGGCGACCAGCCTCCCGACGCTGACGCCTTCGTGGAGTACTTGAAGCTTTTCGAGAGGGGATTGACAGACGAGGAGTGTGCCGCTCTGGGGACACTACTCAACAGTAACTTCACAATGGACTACTTGGTCGAGGAGCCGGAAGACTAGGTCTAGGCTCTTGGTCGTCTTGTAATTTGTTTTATTTATGGCTTCTTTAAATTTGTCGGTGTGGAACGTCCGGGGCCTAAATAAGCGCTCTAGATGTACCGCGGTGCGTGAGTTGCTCGTGTCCGAGGAAGTCTCCTTGCTCTGTCTGCAAGAGACTAAATTCACTGTTGTTTCTCCGAATTTAATGTTGGAAATGTTTTTTTTTTTGACGGAAAACAGAAGGGGATTTCCCCTGCTGTACTTTTATTTATAATTAGTTGTTAGTGTTTCTGTACAAAAGGAAGGAAAAAAAAAACTTTATAGGGATGCTAACCAGAGGGCCATGTCTTGTTTCATACTTGGCTTAGCTCTGTGCATTGTTAAAGAGAAAGCTGATCTAAAATCCCCTTTCCATCGAGGGAAGCTCAATGTTCGTCCGTCGAAAATGATTATTATGTTAGAATTTAATGTTGGAAATGTTAGGTGCTGATTTTGATTATTATGCCTTGCCTGCGCTGGACACGCGTGGTGGTTTGATTATTGCTTGGAGAAAAGGGGATTGGGTAGTCACCAATGCCGTTCTTGGGACCTATTCCCTCTCCGTTAGGATCCGCCCGGCGGCGGACCCTAACCAACCTAGTTGGCGTCTCACAAATGTATACGGCCCTCAATCGATTCCAGATAAGGTCGCTTTCCTACAAGAAATAAAATCATCGAGGTCTCACGCAACAGGTCCGTGGCTGATCTGTGGCGATTTCAATCTCATATATAAGGCGGAAGACAAAAATAATGCCCGTCTTAATAGACGGATGATGGGTCGCTTCCGCCAAGTGATTAATGAGTTAGAACTGAAGGAACTATTCCTTCATGGTCGCCTGTTCACTTGGAGCAATGAACGTCAGCACGCCACCCTAGAGCGTATTGATAGGGTGTTCGTAACGGTCGACTGGGAGGACATCTTCCCCAACTCAGCTTTGCATGCGTTGTCATCCAGATGCTCCGACCACGCCCCGTTACTACTACAATTCAATTGTCTCCTACAACCTAAGCGTCGCTTCAGGTTCGAAGCAATCTGGCCTAAGTTTGAAGGCTTCTTAGAACAGGTCGAATCTGCATGGGCATTACCATGCTTGGTCGAGGATCCTCTACGCACGATTGATCAGAAATTGCGTGCCACGGCCAAGGCCCTCCATAGCTGGAGCGCACGTGTTGTTGGTAGTATCCGAACTAAGGTCGAGGTCGCCAAGGAAACCATACTCAGGCTAGACATAGCACAGGAACTTCGGTCGCTCTCACCAATGGAGCTATGGCTACGTCGTCAAGCAAAGCTCAAATATCTTGGCCTCACATCCCTCCAGCGCACAATAGCTCGCCAGCGCTCATCCTTAAATTGGCTCTCGGAGGGGGATGCTAGCACAAAATTTTTCCACCTCCATGCCGCCTATAGAGGCCACAAAAGCTACGTCGCCTCGTTCATGGTTGATGGAAATCAGGTCGTAACGGAAGAAGCAAAGGCTCAAGCCGCTTTCGATTACTTCAACAATATTCTGGGGACCGTCAAAGAAAGGTCGCTCACCTTGCGGCTTCAGGAACTGGGGATCCCCTCCATGCAACTAGAAAGTCTGGCGGACCCATTCACGGAAGAGGAAATTTGGAAAGTTATCCGTGAGCTACCGCCAGATAAAGCACCGGGCCCAGACGGTTTCACAGGTCGCTTTTACCAAGCGGCTTGGCCGGTCATCAAACGGGATATCATCGCAGGGTTCAACGCACTATCCGCAATGGACGGAAGAAGTTTTCACCACCTAAACGACGCTTTGCTAATTCTTTTACCAAAAAAGGTCGCGCCTACAATGGTATCCGATTACAGGCCCATTAGTTTGATCCACAGTTTTGGAAAGCTTTTTTCCAAAGCAATGGCTAATAGATTGGCCCCTTTCCTTCCGCAACTCGTCCAGCTAAATCAAAGTGCGTTCATAAAAGGTCGCTATATCCACGATAACTTCCGCTATGTTCAGGGCTTGGCGAAGGCTATCCATAGGAAACGCATACCAAAAATTCTGCTCAAAGTCGATATTGCCAAAGCCTTCGACTCGGTCTCATGGCCGTTCTTGCTAAACATTCTAGAACACATGGGTTTTCCTACCCGCTGGCGAGACTGGGTCGCCCTCCTGCTCTCCACTGCCAGCACCAAAATCTTGCTGAATGGGAATCCAGGTCGCAGTATCTGTCATGCTAGGGGGTTAAGACAAGGCGACCCGCTGTCACCTATGCTCTTTCTCCTAGCCATGGAGGCCCTCAATGGGCTGGTTGCGTTGGCAGATACAAGGTCGTTATTCACACCTCTGGGAGTGCCTAGGGCGCGCTTTCGAGCATCCTTCTACGCAGACGACGCAATCTTCTTCGTCTCACCGGTCGCCTCTGATCTCAAGTTGATGACGGAAATTTTACATGTCTTCCGAGAAGCAACGGGCCTAGCCACTAATTTCGCCAAGAGTAACTTTTACCCAATCCGTTGCTCAGAAGAGGATGTCGCTCGAGTCCTGCGCACCTTACCTTCCCAGCAGGGTTCCTTCCCGTGTAAGTATCTGGGAGTCCCACTGTCGATATGGCGGTTGACTAAAGCAAATCTACAACCACTAGTAGACAAGGTTGCGGATAGGCTACCCACTTGGAAAGGCCGATTGCTAAACAGGAGTGGTCGCCTAGCCCTGACAAAAGACACACTGTCAGCAATCCCTGTTTATTTAGCAATCGCGGTATGCCTGTCCAGCTGGGCCATCGACGCAATAGAAAAGCTTATGAAAGCTTTCCTATGGACCGGGACGGATGTAGTCTCAAGGGGCAAATGTGCAGTAGCATGGTCGAAGGTATGTCGTTCCTTGGAAGCGGGCGGTTTGGGCATTAGAGACCTCAGAATCAGCGGAATGGCCCTGCGCATGAGGTGGAACTGGCTAGCGAGGGTCGAGCCGGATAAATCTTGGGCATGCATGCCAATCATAACCAGCGCGGCAGCCCAAGCGCTATTTGATATCTCGTTATCGGTGGAAATTGGGGATGGTCGTCACACCCTGTTCTGGCGCGATAATTGGTGCCATGGCACATCGCTACAGACCATTGCACCTAACCTGGGCGCGGGGGTTGCACTTAAAACCCAACACACCCGCCTTTTCAATGAAGCAATCGTGGAAAGGAGGTGGATCAAGGACTTCCAAGGTCCACCAACGGTGCAGGTCATTCTGGAGCTTTTCAAGGTGGTGCGAATAGTATCAGAAGTCGCACTATCCAGCGAGCCAGACAAGTTCCGCTGGAAATGGACGGCGGATGGTCGTTTCTCAACGGCAAGCGCATACAACGCCTTCTTCATTGGCCAAACAGAGGTGCTGGTACTGCTAGGTCGCAATTGGACGTCAAACAGGCTCCTTCGTCATGGTATGACAGATGAAGATATTTGTGCGTTATGCGCTCAAGAGCCCGAAACCATCGACCACCTACTCCTACATTGTGTGCATGCGGTGGAAACTTGGTTTCGAGTCCTCCGTCGGATAGGCCTATCACATATATCCCCGTCGGCTCACGACCCACCACTGGTGGAGTGGTGGCTTAGGTCGCGCAAGAGAGTACCAAAACACGTGAGGCGGGGATTTGACACATTCGTCGTCTTGGTCGCTTGGAAGCTATGGAAGGAAAGAAACAACAGAGTGTTCGAATTCCGTGCCCTTCAACCCGTCGCTTTAGCTCAAGACATCATAGAGGAGGCGGCAATCTGGGCGGAGGCGGGCTTCTCCAAGCTGCGCGACCTGGTCTTCCCAAGGCGTTCATAGATGTTATAGTAGTCTCCTTGTTTTTCACCTCCGCGCTCGAATCGTTGTGGTAATTTTAGTCTAGAACTTCTTCCTCTTCTGCTGTTCCTGCCCCTTGTTGGTTGGCAGGTGCTTTGGTCTTCTTGTTTGTAAGTTGGTCGAGTTGTACTTTAACTTAACTTTATTCTTCTTAATGAAAAGCGTGCTCCGCACGATTACCAAAAAAAAAAGTGAAATAAGGTGCAGTTAGTGTGCAATGACATTAAAGAACACCGACAAATTAGTTGCGGAAACAAACTCGGGTGACACATCTTCTGATCAGGGTTCACAAAATCGAAAAAAACGCGGTTTTCGAAACCACAAAGTCTCGATCAGTAAGGGCTTGTTTAGGTGTCATAGTTTTCTAAAACCGAAGTATTAAGAAACTATGGTTTTAAAACCAGTGCCAAGAAAAACCGGGGTTTAGAAAAAAAAAAGGGTAGGACTTGAGTTTTTAAAACTCCAAAATGGTTGTACTTTTAGTAATACCATGTATCGTTTTTAAACTGCAAAACTTGTTACATCCAAACACCTCCATACCTCTCAAACCAAAATATTTGTTTAAACTATGATATTCTTAAAAACTAAAAAAATACTTTGCATCCAAAAAGGCCTAAATTGGTACAACCAATTGGTTTTCGATTTTGCTACCGTACGTAGCTTTGGTTTGGGCGAAAACCGATCCGTTTAGTAACCGGACAGGTAAGTCTAGTTTTTCCGGTTACCAGACCGGTTTGATCCGGTTTTGTTAACCCTGCTTCTGATATGAAAAAGAGTGCACCGTTTTGTCCAATTTTAATTTGTGCATGCATTTGACACTGCTGATCGATTAGGTGAAATAAACCACCACCCGCACTAGTTAGCATGGATTAGGTGATCAGAAGCATTTACTACTAGTTAACATGGGTCCTTGAGAAGCACTCTGTAATCAAACTTTTCCTAGGCAATATATACTAACACCGATCGGATTTTCTTTTGAAGGAAATACGTCCTTAAGGGGCTAGATAGATCTCCATTACTCCGAAATAGGATGGTACACTTGCAGAATACACCGATAATCGGATTTATTCAGTTCCTATATATAAAGGAGCGAAGTAGAGGTTAGCCCATCTGCCAAGGCCAAAAAGAAAAAAAAAATACCGGGGAAAAACGAGAAGAGTAGTATATGCCTGCTGCCTGCTGACTCACACACACAAAAAAAGTATACGCCTGTCGTTTTCCCTCGTGACAGTTACGGGTACGACTAGCTAATGACCGTATCTAAACCTTTAAAAAACAGTTAAGAGGAAAATATTTTCTACCCTGCCATACTCGACTCACCTCTACATCAACCATTGATCTAAACCATCCCACCGTTAATTCATGGTAATTGGTGGGCCACGTTCAAATTGTGTGACGCTCAGCCAAATGTTTGCACTTTTGCAGTGCAAAAATCTTACATTTTGCAAACTTTTCTCACCTTGGAACATTTCCACCCTCCCGCAAAATCCACGGCCATTAATTCCGCTCCGCCAATCCTTCCAAACCAGGAGCGTTTTGCTTTCCAAAACTATTGTTTCAAAATTTAAATTGCCGGACGCACTACATTACGTTTGATTTCCAAATCAATGTCGCCCCCTTCCTACAGTTCTTTCCAAAACCATACGTTCCAAATTTTGGTTCTTTCCAAAAGCATCGTCATCGGCGGGGGGCAGGGAAGGACGCGGATCGCCTGTGCCAGCTCCTGATCTCCATGTTGGCCAAGTCTCCGTGATTCATGCCATCCCCATCAGCCACCGCCGCCATCCCAACTTTCCCAATATCAAGCAGTACCGCGGCAGCACCGTCTCCCAAGAGCCGCCGGCGACGAGCCCTTCATCTGCAGCTTGCAAAAGGTTAGCAGAAATTTCTCCCCGTTGGAACCTTTCGATACGATCACGCAAGTGATGATGCACGCACGATTATGCAAAAGTGCATGTGCAACTGATGATGTTCAGATTTCGTTTCACCTGTTCCTTAGGCTTTGTTTCTCGCATGATTTGAGATAGGGTAATTCATTTGTACATTTACTTCACTTCATTTGTTTCAATTGCTAAGAATTCGTTCAGTTTGAGATAGGGTAATTTTCCTCTCTTGATCGCTGGTGTTCTTTCTTCGCTTTCGTCTCTTGTTGGTTGCAGGTCCTGATAATTGATCGCCGCAGCTGATAACTCGTCGCCCTGCAGAGGAGGCGGCAAGTTGCGTCGATCTGTTGTAGAGATCTAGATTGATTCATCCTCAGTTTCGTCAAGATGCTTGCGAGGAGGTAACAAATTGGTTACCAAGGTATGTACGATAGACCTTTCTGATGTTTTTTTCTCTCAGCGTTTTCTCGATCGATCCTGTGATGGCCGGCGATAACACAAATTAATCATCGATCCTGTGATGAACCCTGCAACAAAAGTGCCCTTTCGCGATAGGACTAACTCTTAACCTAACAGTGCGTTTTCTTCTGACTGCTTCACACAAGTATTTGTGGTCTGTTGAGATTGTTTTTTGTTCTGAGTGAGATTGTTTTTTGTTCTGAGTGAGATTGGTTTTTTGTTTCCAATAGGTGGTGTAGAGGATGCCAAGGCCGCCAAGAAACGCGAGCAAGCTAGAGATAGGGCAAGGCGTTGAAATGCTGCAGTACTGCATTGTTTTCTCAATTACATCTGCCATGTTTTTTCTTAGTGAACCTACCATATTAACAAGCTCCTACATCAGGCTGCTGTTTGGAGCATGGTTGGCCTGGGAGGCACTAAAGGGTAAGTATGGTCCATATATCTGAAAAATAAATGAGTAACTTAAGCATACTTTTGATGACTTGAGCACTGCATACTGTTAAATTATTATACAAGTGATAAGTTGAACACTGCACACTATTGAATTCATATTTCTTACTCAAAGCCAGGGTCGAGCACAAGACCTGTGCCTGCCAAGATAGTCTATCATGCTTAGGTATCGTCTATTTCTCATGTTTATTTTGCCTTGGTTGTCAAAATGTTCCATTTTGGTCAGTAAAATTTAAATTATTTTGTACAAAACTTTTGAGGCATTAGACTGTTAATACTTCAAACTGAAAGTAAAATTCCTAATTTGTGAGAACTTGCATAATTGACATGTCTAACCAGTTATGATATTTATTCCATTTCTGTTGTTCCTTCATGCACTAGACTTGCAAATGGAACTCACTAGCCTTGCAAATGGAACATCGAAACTTTTATTGAGAAAGAGAACTACTTTCTGGTGAGCTTAGGTTTGGCCATGTCCTTTACTATCACCTCAGTAGTATAGTACTTCACGCTAGGTTATTTCACAGTTATTTTAATATTGATTAATTACATGTCTGGAACTAATTATATACAGGTTTTGTCGACAGATGGAATAAGTTGCATCATGGGGAAGTAAACATATGCTTTGGATCGAGCTGCCGAAGCTCTTCGAGATACCAGCGTGTTACCACCGATGCCATTTCTCTATCTCTATTCTTTCAGATCGAAGTGAGGTACTTTTGTTTTCTATTCTATCTGTCTTGCATTTTCCTTTTGGATACCTACTACTAACTGTAAAAGATTATTGGACAGTAACCACAGGTTTGAATAGATGAAGCCACATAGGATCATAAGCTTTATGTCCTGCACCTGAGCAATGCAGAACTATTTTGTCCCCTTTTTAAAATAGGCTGGTTGTTTAACCATTATATATTTTGTTTAATTATGGGACTGCTATTTCATTGTAATTGTTGGTTCTAATGAGTAATGACTTATCAGAGCAGACGGTTGTTTTCCTCCCTAGATATTCTATGCTTTGACATTATCAACAAGATATATATATGGCATGCTGATTTATAAAATTTCCACGAGCTGTAGTTAACATTGCAATATATATTGGTATAAAACCAGAATAAATTTCAAATTAATCAGATGTAGCATGATTCATGTGGTGACGGAGTAAGGTGCAATTACTTTTATTTTTTGTGAAACAGTTCTAAATTAATTAACTTTTTTTCTAAAATAATGAAGCAACAAGTAGTCAAGTTACCAATAATTCTTATGGTACTGTCAGGTGATGCAATTTTTTGAACACGTACGTGGCGCACGTGCATTTTTACTAGTTAGGATCAGTCTAGAGTTAGGTGTGGACTTTGTTTTCCCCAAAAAAAATATATTACTGCAATATCACTATAGAGCGGCGTGCGTACGTGCGTAATGCATCTACACGAGCGGCAGTTATATTATTACTGCTATCATTTGATCATTTCGCTTCCATCTGACATGTACGATTTCGTCTGGGTCAGCGAGAGGATGACAAAAAGATCTACGACGGTATAATGCATCTATACGAGCAGCGTGCGTACGTGCTGGTATGTACATACCAACATCTCAGTTTAATTTATATAGCACGGCCGTGTTTACAAACGAATTTTGTAGCGTAGCGATTTGGTATAACAAACTTAGCAGGTGCAGAATATTTAATTTCCCATCACTCAATGTTTTGTTAGCTATCGTTTCGCTTCCATCTGACATGTACGATTACCTCTGGGTCAGCGAGAGGCCGACACGTTTTGCTAGCGCGTGATCAAGTTTGGTCGTTTGCCGGCGCGTGATGATTTTAGTTATTCTTTAGATCAACGCAAAGCATTCCGGCCGGACAGTAATTTGAAACGTTTGGAAAAGAGCATGCCACTATGATATGCCTGCCATATCTGCCTGCACTACTTAACTACTTGGTATAGTTAGGTTACAAAATCTTGGTCACACAGTGATTTCCTACTAATCAGTCGGCTTATGCATGGGTAACAGTTAACACACCTCCGTTTCCCACAACTATTTTAATTTCTTAGCATTATCGTTCTACAATTGTTGTGGACCTGCTCAGGAAATTGCAGCTCCACTTCTTTCCAAATCCATTATCGTTCTGCAATCATGTTTAACGTCTAATCTATGTGCCACATATCCTAATTCAAATTGTTTAAATTTTAAAAGTAGGAAATGTATTTAAGGAAAGCCGAAATGTGCACACTCGGCGTCACTTGCATTGGAGAGAAGCAGATAGAGATGTAAACAATTTTTTCAGAAATGAAGAAAAGAAATTGAGAAAGCTGCACAATTGATCAATGGGCTGACGAGGCCTTGCGTATGTTTCTCCCACGTATAAAGATAGCCCAGCTCATGGAAATTTTTTAGCCTATGAGGCCCATTTACGCCTGATTGATCGTGCCCCTGCATCGCCACGTCGGCGGGTAGTTCCGTGCAAGGTTTGAAAAAACGGTGGAAACTGAACTTTTCAAGCTTGAATTTAAAATATATTTGAAAATTTGATGAGTTTTCACCGGTTTTTGACCCCAACCGTTACCGGACTTACCGGTCTGGTCCGATTCGGTCGATTCCCTCGTCAAGCTGAACCCTGGTTCAGGGTCGAGTAGCTCCATTCTGACAACAACCTGTGATGAAGCAATCGCTCAGCTGATGGGTACAACTGAACCCTACATACCTGATATGTTGGATGAAAGCTCGATTGAAGAAATCATCAACTCAAAAGCATTCAGATCAAAAGATACAAGTCCTGCTGATGAGCGTGTTAATATGGACCATGATATGGTAGAGAGATGGGTTCGCTCTCCCTTAGCTGCTACTAACATTGGGATCTATATTGTGTACCAAGCCCAGCGTATAAGAATGGAAGGCTCTACTTAAGCTGAGCTATAATGACTTGCTATCGCAAATGAGGATGTGCTTTTGTTTTTGTGCTCTGTTTCCCAAAAGCTCAATTTCCTCTTTATGCACTAGAGAGAACATTGATTATAAATCTCGACCTACAAGGGGCAAGCGCCCCCGCCTCATTTCATTAAGGAGAAGTCCTTCTCACGCAACCGAGAAACTTTCGAACCTCTCTCTCCACCCTTACACATGGATCCGTACACCGTGTGAGTCCGATTCGGCTTTTAACATGAATGCACAAACCTTGTTAATATGGTTCGTGATATGGTAAAGAGATGTGATGGCTCTCCTTTAGCTGCTACTGCATTGAGTTATGTACTGCGCCAAGCCCAGCCTACAAGAATAGAAAGCTATATGAAGTAGGAGTACCATTTGTGACAAGGAGACTGGGATTTTACATATACTTAAGCTGAGCTATAATGACTAGCCATAACAAATGAGGCAATGCTTTTCTTTTTGTGCTATGTTTCCTAAGGATTATGAGATTGACGTGCAGTACCAGTTATGGATGGCCAACGGTTTTATAATGGAGCAAGGAGTGTGTCCAGAAATCAGAGGTAAACAAAATTTCACTGAGCTATAATGACTTTGCCATCACAAATGAGGCTTTGTTTTTCTTTTTGTGCTCTGTTTCCCAAAAGCTCATTTCTCCCTTTATGCACTAGAAAGATCATTGCATATAAAAATTGACCTGCAATGGGCAAGCGCCCCTGCGGCGTTTCATTTTGGAGAAGTCCTTCTCACACAACAGATAAAACCTCGGAACCTTCCTCCCCACCCTTACACATGGAGGCGTACACCGTGTGAGTGCGGTTTATCTCTTAACATGTGTTTTGGGACTCGGAGAGAGACGAGATAATTTTTTTAACCTAATCCGTAAATTCGCCCCCACTAATAAGTGAACCCGGGACCTAGGAAGTGCCACTAGGGAGTTTTATCAGCTAATCAATGCAATTTAGTTCGAATTCAAGTAGGATATATACACATTAGTCAATGCACATTTGTGTGCTACTTGGTATATGTTAGAGATCATTAGCTTGTTCGAGAATAATATTTTGCAATTTTACATAATGTGATTCTCATGTATATAAGTAACATATAGTCTGCATCTTTTATATTCAGATTGGTGTTTCAAATAGTGCGAGTCTCAATGTATATTGGTTTTTGAGTTGAGAAGAGAATCTCATGTCAGGAACTGTTCGGTTCAGCTCTCTTTTCTATTCACCTAGCAATCTAGGTAAGAGTCTAAGTGCGTATTAGTAATCAAAGTATCGGAGCATTATACAAAGGAGATGAGGGAGTGACTAATGTTCAAACAGGTTAACAGAGATAACTACTAGTACAGTTTATGGTGCTGATTTGTTCAGCACATCAGAAAGTACAAGTGAAACGAATCAATCTGTGTTGCAGTTCCCCATGTTTCAATCGAACTGCGATGGATATCAATCTGTGTTGCAGTTCCCCATGTTCCAGAAGCATTCCTCAATTGTCGTCAACTGTATTCATCGAAACTCCAGGACATGAACAGAGGAACTTGTAACCCAGCTACACAAGAAAAAATCATAGCCGATTAACAAGAGACTCTAGTGGACTATGCAAATTATTTGGAAGTAGTGAAGCAATGCAGAGCCGAGCAAATTCGCAAGAAACCCTCTGCAGGACCTCTCCCGGAGAGGCCGCCGATGCCACGCAAGACCACACCTTGTTACTCCAGCATGCCGAGGAGTGAGCAGCCGTCGAGGGCACAGCCTGAGAACGTGCGGCGGCGGTTCCGGAGGTAGAAGCTGACTTGGAAGGTTTCGCCCTTGTTCGCTTGGGCCGAGCCGTGGACGTTGATGCCAGGAGCTATGCGCCGCGAAGACATGGCCGCGGGCGTCGGATGGTCTACGTGGCTGCAGGAATCGAGAGCGTGGCCGCACCAAATTTTTTTCCCAAGCCGCGTGACGTGAATGCACAAAACTTTGCTACAAGTTCAGAATTCACAGGTTCAAGCGCACGGCAGCCTGGAGAAGATGCGTTCAAACTCTGCACGATTCATTTCCCGTCAGATCATGCTTAGTTAGACAAGTCATGTACACGAGAGTTGAAAGATAGAAACTGGGAGGGCCAAGTCTGAACCTTTGCTGGTAAGATACAGTTGCGATCTGCAAACACCATGCCGACGCCAAGCAGCAACGACGAATGGTTATCAGATCTCACCATGGTCCATCCGTGTGGTTCATGCCTGCTGTGTCAGAATCTATCTGTCATCGGTTGTGTCAGAATCTATCAGTCATCGGGTGTATTTCCTCTGAACTCAAACTAGGGAGTATAGCGGGTACTCCCTCTGGCATTGAAAGTTTTGAGGCTCAGTCAGCCTAACCAAGCTGCAATTGTGCTTAATTACCTTGTCTGCAAGCTTTCAAAATCAGAGGGAGTCTTTCACAATAACAACTGTTGAATGAAACACAGGTTTATCAAGAAACTGGTAACATCAAAGTTAAGATTGACAAAAGGGTAGCATGAGAGCATTTTCAAAGCACTAGATATAGCGGTTACCTAGACATTAAAAAGTGGTGCATTCAACAACGAAATATATGGTACAGACAACCTAGCAGTATACGGCAAGTATTTTGTCTATCCATCCAAATTAAGTTGAATTTAAATTACTACAATGATTCTCGTTATAAGAAGTTCTCTTGAAAACGGCCTCTGCAAAAACCTCAAACCTCTAACCTCATGCAAGCTATAGTAGCGGTGCAACAGACGAACCGATTAAATAAATGTATTCAATCTCTGCCCGATTAGCAAAAACTCAGTCTACGAGGAGATGCGGAAAGCACACACATGCAATAGGGAGTAGATAAAGGAGTAGGCTTACCGAAGGCGCGAGATTATTTATGAAGAACGCGCAGCTGGAGCGATGCTCGGCTTCTTGATAAGCGTTCTCCATGAAGCGGCCGATAGCTCTTGCGTCTTGTCCCTCCTGGCATCCTGAACACGAGATGGCGTGGTTTTCTGGTATGAAGGAAGGAAGAAATCTAGTTATGATATCACTGAACACGTAAAGACGGGGCATGGACATTGTGGACGGGCTGGGCAATTCATCGAATACCTGGCGGGCGCATTGGGCACGGATGGAGCAGTGAAGATACATTACCCTGCATAGGAGAGGACAGAACAGCGAGACTGCTGCAATGGTCGGCTCTTTCCGTCTCCACCGGCACGACAAACCCGGTGCGTTGAGCCGGTGATCCCGCTCATAATGCCCGCAGATGCGAGGCCTTCCGCTTTCAGCCGATTGATTTCGTCTGGGTCAGCGAAAGAGAGGTCCACACGTTTCACTAGCGCCTGACCAGGTTTGGTCGTTTACCGCCACTGAAGCATTCTCAAAGCCAGCGCAGCGATGCATGACACATACTTTTGTTACAAAAAAGTTATAGGAGTTCTAAGATCAGGTTGTATCAAGGTCGATCCAGTTGTAAACCATGCGGGCTGTGTTGTTCCAGAACGTCAGAATTCAGTCTAATGCAACATATTCAGGGCGTTACTGTAATCTTAGCATTTTGCAAGCGTTGGTCAGCACTGCAATCTCAGCACTCTTCCTCTGCTGTAATCTGAAACTGACATCAACTCTTCACTGAAATTCAAAAGGCAAATACGCTTGAACCCAGGAGAACTCAAAGCTTACAAGTCACACCAATGAAACTTGTAAGCTTTGAGTTGTGTTTTGTGCTAGTCAAAGACTAGTGAAAAACGTAATGTGGGAAACTCTAGCCCCATCGATCACGTTTCAAAAAACACTGAAGGACATATTCGGGAAAAAAGGATCAACACGAAAATATATGAGATTGTTTTTTTTTTTTTTTTTGTTGCAGGTAAAGGTACGACCTACGCACAACATTGTACAATCCAAAGAGTTGCAGGATCACCTGCGCACCATTAATACTCCTATCAGATAACAAGACAGTTCAGTACTTTCCGCGCACATCATGCAACTGATTAAAACAACTTGTAACAATGATAATAAGTTTGGATGTCGATTTATGAGAAGTGTAGACCGACCCATGTTCCACTTATGCTGGAGCACAAACAAATTGGAATGAATCGCATTTCGGAGACGGAATAGGTAGAAAAGCACGAAGCTCTATCTGCCTTTTTTTTGTGTGCACTCTGGTACTGTTTTTCTTTGGAAACTATAGGCCTTAAGCTTCTTCACTTCAATAGCTCCTGCAGCCGGAATATTCAATCAGGTCAGCTAATACAGTTTCCAACAAGGTCACAACTCACATAAGTCTTAACGATCGTACAGGGACATTATGCATAAAGTTTTCAGCACGATGAATCATTTGAAACCAATTAAATCATCTGGCACTGGGCTTTTGCTTTTACAAACCTTGGTCATAGATTTCATCAGGTTCACAGTCTGCTTTTTCCAGCTCCGCAATTCCTACTGATCATGTATTTCCAAGACCATGGTCTTGATTGCATAGGCCGCCCTGGTCATGAGCAATGTTAGGATGTATAAATGCAATACATAATAAGCAATTGTACAAGATAACAGTCGATGGCGTCCCATACAAAAGCTCAAAACAAAATATATTTTTTACCTAAGGAATGTGTAAGACAATTAAACAAACTATATACTTGGGGAGGTGCTAACATGTAGTGTTAAAAATTTTGGTTGCCAATAGGAATTTTGCAAGGATGGCTTCTGTTAGGACCTAAATACCAAGTTTCACCATTCCTGCCTAATGTTGTCTCCCTCCGTTGTTTTTAGTGGACGTTCGCTCGTGCTCTCCCTCCCCTCCTCCGCCGCCGCCGCCACCCCTTCCCCGCGCCGTCGCCGCGCTTCCCCACCACCAACCCCTCCCCCCCGCCTCTCGGCCGGTGAGGGCTTCGCCATGGCGCCAGATCCGTCTTCCCAAGGTCGCTCCACCAATCCCCCGTCCTCCGCAGCCGCCGCAAAGGGCGCCTCCTCCTCCGCCGGTCCTGCGGGTACCCCGGGGCCGCCGTCGTGGGTAGGCGTCGTGGCGCAAGGCTCCGACCCAGGGCCGGCAATAGATGGGTTGTGGGCGGACGGCTCCACCTCCTCAGACGGATCGGACTCATCTGAAGGAAGTTTCGCTCGGCGGATGCGGGAGCTCGGCATCATCAACCTCAAGAAAAAAGGAAAGGCCAAGGCTTCACCAGATCCTTCCCCTTCACCCAGGTCGCGTTATCCCAGGTCGCCTTCCCCCAGGTCGCGCCACCCCAGGTCGTCTTCCCCACCCGTCGCAAGGTCGCAAGGGCTCATGGCGGATGCTCGTCGCTCGCCGCCTCGCAGGACACACACCAGGCCCTGGAGAACTGTGGGAGAGCCAGCCATCGGGCCTCCTTCCGGCACCCAGAACCAGGATGAGGGAGGCTGGCAGCTGGTGCAGCGCAAGAAATCCCCCAAGCGAAAGGCCCCTCCTTCCCCGCCATCTTCTCCACAGAAGGTCCCAGCTGATCTGGTGGGCAAATGCTTCAATTGCCTGTCGCCTCACCATGTCAAGGCCGATTGCAGATCCCGGCCTCGATGCTTCAACTGCAAGGTTGTTGGTCACCACGCCGCAGACTGCACTCGCCCACGAGTCCTCGACAGAGTTGGAGATAGAGTCGCTCGATCGCACCCGTCGCAGGCGAGCCATGGGCAACGGGATGCACAGTTGTACCAGGGGAGGCATGAGAGCCATGGGCAACACACCACTCAGGTCGCAAGGTCGCGAATGGCACAGGATTCCTCACTCACCAACAACTTGGACTGGCCACCCCTGGATGCCAGGGACATTTTGTCAAGGCGCCGTCGCAGAGAGGCAGGTTCGCCGGCGCGCACCAACATGGCCACCACAGCCGACGCACCGGCGTCCTCAAACGCCAACAGATCACCCTCACCGTCATACAAGCCGCCACAGAAGAAGCTCCACACCATGCCACAACAGGCAAGGTCACCGCAGAGGCAACAAACACCACCTCCTCCTGCTCCAACCCAGCCTGCTCCACCTCCACTCGAACAAATGATCAGTGTGACAGGCCCAGCGCCATGGCAGTCTTTGAGCTGCAATGATTCTTTGACATGGCGCCCACCATCAGGTCGCATCAAAAAGGAGATTTGTGTGCTGCCTCGTACACCAGTGGTCGACGCTAACGAGCTTGCCCTCTCTCGTGCCTTGCTCGCAGTGGTCGGTGGTTGCCAACAGGAGGTATCGGTTGATCAAATAAAAGATCACCTTTGGAGATTCTTCCGCGTACCACCGAAGGCAGTCCAGGTTCATGTCTACCAACCGGAGGATTGGTTAATTATGTTTGAGGAACCCGCGGACTTGCTACGTGTGCTCCGGTCGCCTTGTCCCCCAGTTGCCAAATTCTACCTCACAGTTAAACGTTGGAGTAGGCTGCAGCAAGCCGAGTCGCTTCCAATGCGATACAAGGTTCATGTGATCATGAAGGGGATTCCTGCTCATCTATGGCTACTTTCAACCGCACAACATGTGCTTGGGCCTGCCTGCAATGTCCTGGCCATGGCTACGGAAACTGAAACCAAGACTAATGTCGCTGAATTCAAGGCAGTGACAGCCTGCTTGCATCCAGATTTAATCCCCATGGAAAAGCTAACCTTGCTGCCGGAGCCGGGAGCCCCACATCTTTCCCTTTTCTATACGGTGACTATCAAAATTCTGCAAGTTGAGACTTTGCCCGCTCCCTCCACACCTGAAGAAGATGATCAGCAACAGCCACCAAATGATCATGGTTCAAATGGAAAAGACACACGGAGAAACAATGACAAGGATGGAAGCTCGCGCCGTCGAGATAACAATGACCGCAGTCTGCATAGGCCACATGGTGGATATGGTGGTCATAGAGGAACCAACGGTCGCCACGGTGATCGACATGCAGGTAGAGATGGTCGGGATGGTAATCAGCACGGAGGACGCAATGGTCGTGACAGTAACGGTCGCATTGGTCGCAAAGATGATCGTCGTGGAGGACGCCATGGTCGCGAAGGCTACAGTCGTTTGGGTCGCAACGAGGATCACCAAATTGGTAGTCATGGTTGGGGTTGCAATGGCCAAAATGATGATGGTCATCAAGGTCGCCTTGGTCGCCACGGTGAATACCGTAGGAAAGGATGTATTAGTCAATTCAGTCACAACACTAGTCACGAGGACGAACACTACAAGTGTAGCTTCCCAAGTACTGGTAGCGGTGAACATGAAGTTGCACAAAATAATGGTAGCTTGGCTAGTCGCATAACTGCCTATGAGGATTCTACAATAATTAACAATGGCTCAAATGTGCTATGGAGACCGATCTGTCACCCTTCTCCCTCCACCTTGCCATCATTTCCTGCCTGGGGGCTGCAAGGGATTCACACCCCGGGCCCCTTCACCATTGAAGATATGATTGGCGGATGGAATACCATGTGCACAGTGGACAAGCCAACAAGGCTCTCTCCCTTGGCAGAACCCTTCCACCCGGGTTCTTGGGTCAAAATCAGGGAGTCAAAAGCTAACACACAATCTGGAAACATAGAGCAGCAAGCAGTAAATTCTAAAACATTGCTCCCTGGGTCGCTAACCCCCGAAACTGCAGTAACAGACAAGCAAGGAGCTGTATTACAACCTGATATGCAGCTAGCTGGCGTTGAAGAAAGAGACAGCCTGCCGCCTGGCTTTGGACCTTCTCAAACCAGTCAACACACCCGGTCGAATACATTGTTTCCTGAGCTCGAGCAAGAAGATGACCACCACCCACCAGGGTTCTCTGTCCCTTGGGCTAACTCGACAACGAGAAAACAGAAAAGAAATGACCCCAGGCCAGCAACCACATTAATCCCAATAACGCTGGTATTTGGCACCATCAAGGCATCTCTGTTTTCAACAACAGATTCAGGCGTATGTGCAGACGAGAGACAGGAAACACCTCCTCACTACTCCTCATCACCTACGGTCGCACCAAGGACTTCGAACCAAGTCCTTGTAATGGACAAGCTACAAGAATTCGTAGCGCTGGTGTCATCACCCATTCCACAGACAGTTTCCCTTGTTAATCCGAAGCCGAGGAAGGCAAAACCACCCCCAACTCTTCCCAGGCGCAGCGCACGAATCGCGTCTCGCTCCAATGTGCGCGGATCCTCGGCGAAGATGGTCGCTCAGACAAAGATGTCAAGATCCTTGCAACTTATCACTGTAGATCAAGCGCTGGACACAACAGCCTACATTCAGTACATGGAGATCTTCGAGAGAGGACTCACAGAGGAGGAATGTTTGGCTCTGGGGGAGTTGCTCCATTACAACTTCTCCATGGACTACTTGGTCGAGGAGCCGGCCGATTAGGTCTAGGCTCTAGGTCGTCTAATTGTGTTTTTATGGCTAATCTTAATCTGACTGTATGGAACGTCCGTGGACTTAATAGAAGGTCCCGGCGTAACGCCGTGCGTGAGTTGGTCGTGTCCGAGCAAGTCTCCCTTTTGTGTTTACAGGAGACTAAGCTTGATGTTGTAACCCAATCCTTAATGTTGGAAATGTTAGGAAGTGAGTTTGATTATTACGATGTGCCTGCTGTGTCAACTTGTGGAGGCATCATTATAGCCTGGAAAAAAGGGGAGTGGGTTATTTCTAACCCCGCACAGGGTTCCTACTCCCTGTCAGTCCGTGTTCGCCCGGCTGGTGATCCCAACCATCCCAGCTGGCGCCTAACTAATGTATATGGACCGCAATCGGTCCCGGACAAGGTCGCCTTTCTCCAGGAACTAAAAGACCTAGGGCCCTCATATAGTGGGCCCTGGATGATATGTGGTGATTTCAACCTGATCTACAAGGCTGAAGACAAGAATAATGCCAGACTCAATAGAAGAATGATGGGTCGCTTTCGCCAGGTCCTTAATGACCTGGAACTCAAAGAAATTTTCTTACACGGTCGCCTTTTCACTTGGAGCAATGAGCGCCAGCATGCAACGCTGGAGAGGATAGATAGGGTTTTTGTAACGGTCGCCTGGGAAGACCTATACCCAAACTCGATGTTACATGCTCTTTCCTCTAGATGCTCAGACCATGCACCGCTCCTATTGCAGTTCGACTCTCTTTGGCAGAATAAACGTCGCTTTCGGTTTGAAGCTATCTGGCCTAAATTTGAAGGCTACCTAGAGGCGGTGCAAGAAGGGTGGTCTATACCATGTCCCATAGAAGATCCACTACGCACCATAGATCAAAAATTAAGAGCTACTAGTCGCTCTCTACAAAGTTGGAGTGCCAAATTTGTTGGTAGCATCCGCACTAAGGTGGAGGTCGCAAAGGAAATCATATTGAGGCTAGATGTTGCCCAGGAAAAGAGGTCGCTCTCCCCGGCAGAGATAAATCTCAGACGCCATACCAAATTAAAATACCTGGGCCTCACCTCCCTCCAACGCACTATAGCAAGGCAAAGATCCTCTATCAACTGGATCTCAGAAGGAGATGCAAGCACCCAATTCTTTCATTTACACGCCTCCTTCAGGAGACGTAAGAATTTTATTCCGTCCTTCACAGTTGAAGGCAATCAGGTAGTCACTGAGGAGGGAAAAGCGCAAGCTGCCTTCGACTTCTTCAATGGGTTGCTTGGCACCAGTGCAGAAAGGTCGCTTCGGTTGAACTTGGAAACCTTGCAACTACCCTCCTTACGGTTAGAAGAGTTGGCAGCCCCCTTCACAGAGGAGGAAATCTGGAGAATCATCAAAGAGCTTCCCCCGGACAAATCACCGGGGCCAGATGGCTTCACAGGTCGTTTCTACCAAACAGCTTGGTCGGTAATCAAAGGTGACATAGTGAGAGGTTTCAACGCTCTATTTGAGATGGATGGTCGAAGCTTCCATCATCTGAATGGCGCCTTGCTCATCCTACTACCAAAAAAGGTCGCACCCACTATGGTCTCAGACTATAGACCCATTAGCCTAATACATAGCTTTGGGAAATTATTTTCTAAAGCTCTGGCAAATAGGCTATCATCGATCTTGTCAAAACTGATTCAGCTGAACCAGAGTGCGTTCGTTAAAGGTCGCTACATCCATGACAACTTCAGATATGTGCAAGGCCTAGCCAAAATGCTTCACGTGAAACGCCTACCTAGGATTCTTCTCAAGGTCGATATAGAAAAGGCATTTGACTCAGTTTCCTGGCCCTTCCTACTCGAGGTCATGGCACACATGGGTTTCCCACAGCGATGGAGAGACTGGATGGCTTTGATCTTGTCCACAGCAAGCACCAAAATTCTGCTAAATGGCAACCCTGGTCGCCGAATCTGCCATGCTCGGGGTCTCCGACAAGGAGACCCGCTATCGCCTATGTTGTTCCTCCTGGTCATGGAGACCTTAAACGCCTTGGTCGCGCTGGCAGATTCTAAGTCGTTGTTTACTCCTTTAGGCATTCCTAAAGCAAGATTCCGCGTTTCCATGTACGCGGACGATGTCATCTTCTTCATTTCACCGGTCGCTAAAGATTTGAAAACTATATCAGAGATTCTACGCATCTTTCATGAGGCATCAGGCCTAGCAACAAACTTCGCAAAGAGCAATTTCTACCCAATTAGATGCTCTGAAGCTGAATTGGAGACGGTCAAAGCTAATCTACCATGTCAGATGGGATCATTCCCATGCAAATACCTGGGAGTCCCGCTGTCGATCTGGAGGCTATCCAAGACAGATCTCCAACCCTTGGTCGACAAGGTCGCAGATAGACTACCCACCTGGAAAGGTCGGCTTTTAAACAAAGGAGGTCGCTTAGCTCTAACTAAAGACACTCTTTCAGCCATTCCGATTTACATATCCATTGCCTTATGTCTATCTAGTTGGGCTATTGAGGCTATAGAAAAGATTATGAAAGCCTTTCTCTGGACTGGGTCGGAGGTGGTCACAGGAGGCAAATGTGCGGTCGCATGGACAAAAGTTTGTAGGTCGCTACAGGCAGGTGGTCTGGGAATCAGGAATCTCAGGCTAAGTGGAGAAGCCCTGCGCATGAGATGGAACTGGCTAGCGAGAGTGGAGCCAGACAAAGCCTGGGCATGTCTACCGGTAGCCACGGCCCCCGTAACCCAGGCATTGTTCGACGCATCCCTTTCAGTAATAGTAGGGGATGGTACTTCCACTTTGTTCTGGAAGGACAATTGGTGCGAAGGCAGGTCGCTTCAAGCCATCGCACCAAACCTTACAGCAGGAATCCCAACAAAGATCCAAAAAACAAGGCTAGTCTCTGAGGCCTTAACCAACAGGCAATGGATAAAAGACTTTCGGGGACCTCCCACAGTTCAAGTAATTGTTGAGCTTTTTAAAGTGACCAGAATGCTAGGCAATATAACCCTCACGGGCGAGTCGGACCAATTCCGCTGGAAATGGACTAGTGACGGTCGCTTCACGTCCTCAAGTGCCTACGATGCCTTTTTCATTGGACAATCGGAGATCCTGGGTGCCCGATTACTTTGGAAAACTCGGGCCCCAAACAACTGTCGTTTCTTCTTCTGGCTCGCTCTCCTTGGTCGCAATTGGACATCCAACAGAATGCTCAGGCATGGTCTTCAGGACGACGATGTTTGTGCACTATGTGCACAGGAGCCAGAGACTATAGATCACCTCCTGCTCCACTGTGTATACAGTAGAGAAACTTGGCATAGAATCCTATGCAGGGTTGGTCTTCAACACATCTCCCCTTCGGTGGGAGAACTTCCTTTCGTGGACTGGTGGTTAAGGTCACGGAAAAGGGTACAAAAGCTCCTACGGCCTGGTTTCGACACGCTGCTAATGCTAGTGGCATGGAAGCTTTGGAAGGAGAGGAATAATAGGGTCTTCGATTCGACAGCAATCCAACCTTTAGCCTTGGCGCAGGAGATTATCAATGAGGCGAATCTCTGGGCAGAAGCCGGT
This sequence comes from Eragrostis curvula, assembly GCA_007726485.1. NCBI lineage: Eukaryota > Viridiplantae > Streptophyta > Magnoliopsida > Poales > Poaceae > Eragrostis > Eragrostis curvula. Next base: position 108,748 of record RWGY01000058.1, read on the forward strand.
TTTCAGAAACTCAAGAAGCTGCTTAGACCTAGGAGTTTCTAGCGGGTCGCTTCTCTACCTTGTATTTTTTTTCCTTTTTGTCCTTTATTTTCGAGGGTTAACCCCGCTTCCTTTTTTTGTGGTTGCTGTAGCTGGTTTAGTTTAGCTTGTTGTTAGGGTAGTGTGGTTCTCTGTTGTATGGGTCGCGAGTAGTTGTTTTTCGTGTCTTTACGGTCGTAAGTCCTTCTTGTTATACTTCATGGTCGGAGTTCTGCCCGGTTCCCTAGGGAGCTAGGTTTCGGCCATGTTGTGAGCTTTTCTCTTCTTCTTAATGAAATACGTGCTCCGCACGTTCTCCAAAAAAAGTGGACGTTCAAACAAGTTCATTAGTTCAAATTGTCTGAATGTCAACAAAAAACAACATGAAGGAATACAAGTTTAAAGACAAATACACAATTCTTAAGTTTAATCAGGATGTTAGTGACATTACCACACCAGATATTTGGTGCACCTATCTTGTATTGATTTTGGGAAGAAAAGAAGACACTACGTGCGCTCTCCGGGGCTAGAAATTACCACAATAATAGGAGAATAAAGAAAGTAAATTACCCACCACACTGCCACCATGAAAAAATAACCCAAGATGCCCCTCCATGTGTTGTTTAATTAATTACTCGCCATTGCCGCTAAAAAATAGTATAAAACACCGAATATATAATTTTATAAATTGACCATTATTGCCTTTATCAAAACATTAATAAAAATAATAATGGTGGAAAAATAGTGATAATATTAACGAGACGTACAATGTAATACAATACTAATCAAGTTGTTCATACAAGCCATGCACACAAATGCGCACGCCATAATTCATGTACATTCAGTGTTTGAGTATAGGTTATATATTTTACATTAGTTCAAAGGTTTCAAAATTGTTAGGGTATAATTCTGACATCCTTTTTTACGCTTGAGAATTCAGCACCGAAGGATGTCAGAATTACTCAAACCGAGGACGGAATGAAATGAAATCTTGCAACTAATAAGTGCCTTGGGAGTTAATTTTAGGGTACACCAACTGAGCTCCTAGTCATTTTGCTCAAATAAACGAAGGAAAAGAAGGTTACCTATGTAACAGGCGTCTAAAACTAGATCCTCATCCTTGATGTATTTCAGCCGTTGCTTTAGGCTCGGAGGAAGCAGCTTCAACCAGGACAAGATTCAATACTAAGATATCGGAGAGACGAGTATGCTTGAGGCCCACTCGGTATGGATTCCAGGCTTTTGCAGACCCAAAGAGTGAGGCGTTCCAGCGATGGGAGGTCGTCCAGTGATTTCAACCTATCGCAGCCCACAATAAATAATCCGGTGCAATCCAGCTGTACTGATAGCGACTGGAGGTTGCTACAGTCATGGATCCACAACTCCGTTGTGATGGCAGGAGAACAATCGGAAATCTCAGGCACATTTGGTGTCGCTGCGGACTCGCTGCATGACCCTGCTGGAATCGGTGCTGACTTTTCCTGCCTTAAAACACCATCTCCGCTCCCCAACCTTGTATTCTGCTGCTTGCGGAGAACGACAGACTCAAGCTTGCCACAGGCAAAAATATCTAATTCCCTCAGAGACGCTGGCAGGGCGGGGACCTCTACCAAAGAAGCACACCACCGTAGCTCTAGAGACTCCAGACGCGGCGGGAGTACACTCTGTTCTGGCGTAGATTGCTCGGAAGCTTGTGTGCAACCTGTTAGTTTGTTGCACTCATCAATGCTTAGTTTCCTCAACGATACCAAGAGCTGGAACACATTTTCTGGCCAGTGGACAAGAGCATTGCATTCCAAAATATACAATTCCTCAAGCTGCACGAGACAACTCCATAGCGCCGGTGCACTTGAGTGTGTGAACAAAAAGTTGCACATGGATAAATATATAACTCTTAGAGATGATTTTTTATTCCATTTCTCCTTGTCATCCATCAGTTTAAGCAAACTATGGTCTTCTGGCAACGCTGTTTCTCCGTCATCGACGGACAACTCTAAGGTGGACAACGAAGGAATATATCTAGCTGCATGCAGGAGTATTTGTTGACTGATTCCTATTGCCTCTAATACACTTAGCTTTGGTGCTTCAGGCAGAGTAGTCAACTCTGCGCAGCCCTTAATTATTAGCTTCTCAAGCAAAGGAAAAGTTATCTGTTCTTCTACAGTTCCTTCAGCTGCCTCAAATCTAAAAGTTGGCAGGCCGTATAATTCTAGTTCCTTCAGTGCTGGAAATGCTGACAGCCACATAGTGCTAACCCCACCTGATGATTCTGTAATCACTGACGCTCTTGGTAGTGCAGTCAGCTCTTTGCAATCCACGATTGACAACTTCTCAACCTCAGGAAACATTGGGTCTTGTCCCTGTACTTTATTTAGGTCCCACCACATCTTCAAATTTGGCAACTCATACAAGCTAAGCTCCTTCAGTTTCTCAAATATAAAGGGAGGATCACCCTCACACAAGCAATGTAGATTTTCCATTCCGCTCATGTAAAGAACTCGTAGAGCTGGTAATCGCCACAGCGGAGGAAGCTTTTCGAGCTTGTTGCAGTTAGAAAGAACAAGCTCCACCATGTGTTGCAAAGTGTTAATCCATGTTAGGAAAGTGCTGCCACCATAGGAATCTATCCTTAGAACCTTGATCCTGTGATTAGGCTTGAGACCCTCCAGAACCTTATCATGATGTTGTGCCGCCCTGTTAGTTGTCCATCTCAAAATCAATTCGGTGAGTCTTTCCTTATCCCCCAGAGTTGCTGCTTTTGCCTCTGATTCTGTCACATTTTCTAGCCCATGGACTTCCAGGTGACCACCAAGATCTAACAGTCGCAGCTCTCCTAGATTACAGCAACTAGAATCTGCAGTACCTGCTACAAAGCTTGTTAGTGTCTGTAGGGAAGTAAGGCATCCAAGTTCTGGAGGCATCAGCTTTAGCTTTGAACAACCATGAGTGTAAAGGTGACGGAGGGCAGTCATATACTTCATTCCCTTTGGTAGCTGAACAAGATTGTCACAACCATTAAGCTTCAATGTTTGTAGATGATAGAGGATGCTTATATCTTCAGGAAGTGCCTCCATACCGCTTCTCGAGAGATCAAGGTATCTCAGATGATGCAGATACTTTGGTTTCAGAGATGAATATCTTCTAGTTGTTAATGCTCTGACGGAGTTGCATTTTGATAAATAATTCAACTCTTCGAATTGATATCCACTACATAAAAGTGTTTGGAGACCTACAGAACTTTTCTCTAGAAAACCTTTCAAAGCAGTATACTTGTACTCAGGTGGCACAAATAAATGGCGAGTGGAATATGGGAAGTCCTCGCTTTTACTTGGCTCTGTACCTATAGTAGCACATTCTTTTCCCACAGCGGACTGTGCAACATCATGCATCAGGTCATGTATCTTACAAGTCATTCTAGAGCAATATCTGAATTTTGAACCAGCTAGTATATCATATCGAAGATAGTAAAATGGGATCTCCTTGACTTCCTGAAAAAAATGACCTGGACACCAGCTCAGTAAAAATTTGTTTACCTCTGATTTCCGGACACCCTCTTTTTTCCTCCATGATAAAACCATTGGCCATCCATAAGTGTATCAGCATTTGCACGTCAATCACGTAATCCTTGGGAAACAAGGCACAAAAAGAAAAGCATTGCCTCATTTGTGGTGGCAAGGCATTGTAGCTCAGCTTAAGTATTGGTAAAATCCCAGTCTCCTGGTCACAGATGGTGCTCCTACTTAATACATCCTTCCATTCTTTTACAGTGGGCTTGGTACCCAATAAAGATCCCAATGCTGTAGCAGCTAAAGGAGAACCATGCCATATTACCAACCATGGTGACTCGCTCGTCAGTGGAACTTACATCTTTTGAACTGAATGCTTTTGTCTTGATGATTTCTTCTATGAAGCTTTCACCCAAGCTTTGGAGTTTGTGGGCTTCAGTTGTACCCATAAGCTTAGCAATTTCTTCATCACGAGTTGTTGTCAGAACTGAGCTACCCATGCCTCCATGCTGAAGGCTGGACTTCAGCTTTTCCCACTGACTGGCATCACGGTTCCAGACATCATCCAGTACGAGCAGGTACCTCTTCCCACTCACCACTTCTCGAAGGCAATGCAATGGTGGTTTTCCATCTGTTATTACAGAACCAGCTGCTTCAACTATGTTTTTTGCCAGCAAATCCACATCAAAGTTGTCAGAGACACACACCCAGAGCAGCAGCTGGAAGTGCTCCCGAATTTTGGGGTCATTGTAAACAAGCTGCGCTAAGGTGGTCTTGCCCAGCCCTCCCATTCCATAGATAGGAACAACTGTGATATCCTTGTATTCCCATGACCAAGGAAAGTATCAACCACCTTCTGTTTTTCATTGGCTCGTGATCTACTGGCAATCTCCATAGGGTCAACGATGTTAGAATCCGTTTCCCTCCACTTCATGGAAAGTTGCTGCTGTGGCCGGAATTTAAACCGAAAGGCATTCATCTCTGTGATGAGGACCTCAATTGTTTGCAGAATCAACTGGAGCTTGTTGCCCATCTTATTACGAAACACAGTACGGGTGTGAGAAGGGAAGAGCTTTATTACATGCATACCGAGCTTGCGGTAGTGCCCCTCCTTCTTGGCTTTACGGCGGAGTGCCTCATACTTGAACTCGTCGACGACATCATTTGCTTGGTAGGCCACCTTACGGATAGCCTCAAGCCAAGCTTTTGCGCCTTCTCGGTGCTCTGCCGCCTGCATCTCGGCGTCGGCAATGACGTCCAGGATGGCCGGCAGCTTGCGCATGAGGATCTCATGCTGCTCCTCCATGCCCTCCATCACCTTGTACTGCCCCAGGAGGTAGCTGGAGGCCTTCTCCTTCACCATGGACACCAGTGGCCCGACGGCCATAGTGGCCAGTATCTCCGCCATTGGAACGCCCAGAGCTCAGAACACACGCACAGGACACGGGGAAACACTGTATGGAGCTAGCGGGGGATGGTGGCCAGTGACGGGAGAGGAGGCAACACTTCAGCTTTTGGTGAATCACAACATCAGATGCAAGGAAGCCAGCAGAGATGGTGCCTTGCTTCCCCCATAGGTTGGCGTGGATCCAGGGAAAAGAAACGAACCATCTAACGTGGTTTGGTCATAGCAACTTGGTTTTCCTTTCAGAAAAGAACCAAGAGGAATATATTCCAGGGAAAAGAAGCCGTGTCAATTAGAATAACAACTTTGCTTTCCATCTCCGAAAAGAACAAAAGAATTTTTTTTTTTGAGAAATTACACAGTACAACTCAGACACTCACAACGCACGCACACTCACCCATATGAACGCACATACGCAAACCCTACCCCTATGAGCATCTTCGAAGACTGAGCCGGCAAATTCTCCAGATTCCCGAAGTCACCACTGGCGCCTCGCTGTCGACGGCCACGTCGCCTACCGCTGAAAGCACAAATGCCGTTAAATCCTAGAAAATTCGCTCCCACCGGGAGTCGAACCCAGAACCTCAATGGTGCTACTCGGATGCCTTAACCACTAGACCAAGACCCCTTTCACAGAACAAAAGAAATGGAAAAAGAAAGCTCAATAATGGACCTAATAGTCGATCAGCCGACCCATAGAAGGCCTTCGAGATGAAAATGCAGCCCAGCTCATGGAAGATTGGTGGCTTATGAGGGCCCATTTATGCCCAATTCATCGTGCTTCTGCAGGGTGCAGCTCGAAGCTCAGAATTCACGTATAAGATAAGCTGTGTATACGGCGTCCTGGAGACCAGCCGTGTCATTCAGAAGTTTCAAATCATCATGCATAGATCAGCCGTGTCATTCAGAAGTTTCACAAAGAATATAAACGGGGACACAAAGAATCAGTTGACACTTACAAGCACCATGCTCACGCCATTGCAGTGCTAACTGAACCCATTACAACCACAACGACATATGGTTTGATCAGACTTTATTATGGTCGGTACATGTGTTTCGTGTTAGCTGTATTTCCTGAATCCTATATTTACTAATTGCCGGCTCTAGTTCCTTAGAACTCAGATTAGGGAGTCTAGTTACTTCCTCTGGTTTTGAAAGCTCGAGACTCAGACAGCCTAACCAAGCTGCTGTTGTGCTTAATTGTTTGAATGTCGAGCTCTGAAAATCAGATGCAGTGGTTCACAATAATAAACAGCTTAATGAAACGCAGCTTTAGCAAGTATTACCTCCGAATTATTTTTATTGTCGTTAAGACAAGATAATTAGGGTAAATTTGCATTACCAGCCTTGTCTCTCAACGTCAAGAAAAAGAAGGGATCCCGAATGCACCACCATCTCTAACCAGTTAGTAAAAGCTCAAACCGAAACTAGTGCCTTCTTCCTCTGCGTGTAGAAAAGGAAGAAATAAATCAATCAAATTACGAGAAGGGATCCCGAATGCACCACCATGTCATAGCACAGATAGAGTTAAAGTAGGGCTCACTGAAGGTACAAGATTGATGAAGGACGCAGCTCGAACGGTGCTCCGCTTCCTGATATGTGTTCTCCACCAAGCAGCCGAGCTCTTGCAACCTGATTACGTGGTTGTTTACGAAGGGAGAAGTTTAAGACATCAATGAACGCGTAGAAAAGAGGAGTAGACACTGCATACGGGCTGGGCAATTCATCGAATACCTGTCGAGCGCAGAAGGCACGGATCGAGCAGTAAAGCAACCTCCCCTGCCTCTTCTTCTCTGCCTTTGCTTCAGTCTGGCTTGAGCCGTGGCTGCTAGCAACAGCTGACAGAGTAGCGGCCGCAGCTAGGCCTCGCCTGGAAGCGCCGTATACAGAGCAACAGCGAAGCCGTGCCAGTGCGGCTGTGAGCCTTGTTACATGACGTCGTGCAAGAGGAGCCTTGTTACAGCGAAGAAGATTATTGGCCGTTGGTGCTCACTGCTCTGTGCTTTCGCTAAAAGAGAGCGTGAGCCGTGAGCGGTGCTGAGGCGAGAGGGCTCACGCATTCAGGGATGAGCTCGTGATTCGAGGAGGATAGGCATAATCCCTTTCCCGGTATACAACTATTGTTATTCTTTATAGTTTCTCCGTTTGATGCAATCCCGCTGAACAAATTTCCCCGTACACTAAAATTAGTGCCTTGCTTTATGGTTTCGAGTTTGATTCAAACCTGCTGAAGAAATAACTAACATTTTAAGGAATTTCGAAATTTGTGCACCTTATGTCACTTCCATATTTCATTTGTAGACAGAGGGAGACATACACAGATAACCACTTTGTCACTTTGTTTCTTTTTTTCAAAACGAACATAAGAACTTTTTTTTTTCTTTGAAAAAGAACACCTAAGAGTCTGTCACCCGGCCCATAGAACGCCTTCATGATGTTCCACCCATGAAAATGCAGCCCAGACCATGGAACATTGGCAGCCAAGCCGTTAATCGTGCGTACTCCTCCAGAGTACATCAGCTCAGCTGGAATTTCAGAAATCAGGTACGCGTTCATATTACATCACACCGTATCTGTTTCCAGTGAGATCGTGCTTAGGCTCTCCGCACTCATATTCTTCTATATCTTTCTTTTAAAAGGAATATTCTGTCTTGGTCATCAAAATTTCTTCCTCTATACCAACTTTCTCCGCACGCATCATTCCTCTATATACTGCACAATATTTTATTCAACCATCTCCAACTACCATCAATAGGGTCCACTTATAATTTTATCTAAATATATTCATGTGACATCTTGTTGTAACGGATTTATTGAGACGAATTTAATGGTGGAATCGGAATTTGATTTGGGTTTTTCGTTTGTGAGTTAAAACTTTTTTTAGTTTGTTGAAGGAGTGGGACCTGCCACTTTTCTCTCTCTCATGCTCTCGGCTGTCAACGCGGACGCCTTCCGCCCGTGTGGGCCCGCACCGATAGAGGAGTCCGCTGCGTACGCTGCATTTGACGGAACTGAGCTACTACTCTATTTTAGCGGAGGTTGTAGCGTGCCCCGGTGCAACGAATCTTTTCGCTAAACGTTCCTGAAGAAACCGGTGGCGTACCCCAGTGCGGGCAGCCTTAGATGGACCGTGTCATTCGGAATTTTGTATCACGATTTGCAATAGTCTCTGAACTGCTAATAAGAAACAGTAACGATTTGCAAGTAACATTCTGACTCAAAGCATTGCAAACTGCAAGAACTGATGAAGTTCCAAAGAAAAACGAGCATATGATCTGCTGTTAGATATATATAATAAAACCATAAAGATCAAGCGGCATCATGATCGATCCAGCTGTTTTTGTGCCGGTTGTGTTTCCAGACCATCAGATCAGAATTCAGACAAATGCAAGATCCAGTGATTTTGCCGTCTGGACATTCCCTGAATCTCCTGATGCCTGAACTTTCGAAGCTGCCTGCCATACCCCTGGCACAGAAGCATAAGAGCAAGCCTAATAGTACAGACAAGTGTTTGTCTTGTAGACAAACAAATAGACAAATAAACAAACAAACTTGTCTCAACTGTCACTCTGGAACCCACCATCCATGACACATGCAGCTGAATCGATCGCCGCTGTCTGCAGCTACAAGCTGCTCTCTCTCTCTCCTACTTTCTCTCCTCCCCATGCAGCAAAACTCTGACACAACGGTCGATACGACCGCTATTGAACCTGCTCCAAGCAATGCCAGAAGCCCAGAAACATTTCTTATACGGTTAAAAAACAACAGTTATTCTAGCTCTTTGCTACTACTGTAGCCTGAATTTGGCATCAACGCAGCACTGCGAATTGAAATGACCTCGAGAAAACAGAATCATTATCAGTAACGTTTTGCATGTACCGATAGAGGTGTTCTGATCTGAATCAGTTGATCACCTGTTGTCATCACTTGCCGGTCGAATTTCTCACGACCTGGCTGTATTATTCACAGAAGAAAGACGATCATAGTACATTGCTAGTAGTATCCGCCGACCTGGTTGTACGCCAAGGTAGGGGGCATCATCCCGTACGGCATCGTCGCGGAGGTGTTCGACGCAAACACGCTGCCGGCGGCGAGCCCCGCGGGCTGTCCCTGCATGCCGCTCTGCCGGTACTGCGCCCACATGTGCTGCTCCTGCACGAGCAGCTGCTGCTTCCGCTCCATCTCCGCCATCTGCACGTACGCCGGGGGCGGCACAGCCAGCGACGCCGCGAACGGGTCACCACCGATCGTCATCACCGTCCCGTCCGGCGCCGGCAGAGCCAGCACGGGCGCCGCGCCGCCACGGCCGGGAAACGCGACGCTGCTGGCGCTTCCCGAGGCGGCCTGCGCGGCGACCTGGTGCCGGACGGCGCCCTGATCATACATGCCGCCCAAGAGCAGCGGGTCCATGCCGCCGCCGAACGCCGCCGTCTGACGCGACAGGTTGCTCGCTGTCTCCACCAGGGCCAGCTCCCAGTCCGCCTTGCCGGCTCCGCCGCAGGCGTCTGCCACGCCGAGGTCACCTCCGGGGCGCCATCATCCGACGGAACGCCACCCAGTCGCCGTTCCCATTCGTGGCCGGCGGCGCGTTGAAGAGCGCCAGGGCGAGCTTGTTGCCCTGCTCGTCCGCGGCGGGCTCCCTGAGGTCCACCAGGTCGCTCTGATCAGGCGACTTGTCCGCCATTACTGTCGGAGCTTTCTCTGACATCGATCGCGTCGGCGCGGCGGCTTCACGGTGCGGCGCCGGGAGCGCCTTGACGCCGTTCATGTCGTCGTACTCTGGAGACTGGTCTTCACCACGAACAGAGTGCTGCTGCTGCGCCGGTGTGCTTGAGGCGTGACCTGAGCCTGACCCGCCCTTCCGCGCTCCCGCATGAACTGCTCGAGCGTCTCGAGGAGCTTCTCGTCGATGCGGTTGACCTCGGGGAAGTCGGACGCGCGCGCGACGCCGGCGTCGCCGCACCAGGCGTAGAAGGCGAGGAGCTCGCTCCACCTGCTTGGCGGCGCCGACGTAGGCCTCGAACGCC